>QEPC01015429.1:1375262-1402015 GCA_003113815.1 Sphenodon punctatus | reverse complement strand
TATATATATATATATATATATAATATTAGACAAAATTTTAATTAAAAAAACAACACATATAAAAACATTATTTTGGAGGGAGAAATGGAGAAGGGAAGGAGAAGTCAGTCTGTTGCCCATAGGGGAGGCAATGGGGCACATGCCAGAGGCAGAAGGGGCTATGCCAGAGGAGTGGTAGCAGACAGCAGCAGTAGCCAGAGGCAGAGCACACACACACACCCAAACTCAGCAGGCCTGCTTTAGAGCAACAGGCTTCTGTGGCTCAGCAGCGCCTCCTGGCAATGTCCTCATCCACTGCCAAGCAGGGCACTGGAAGACCTGCAGGCTTTGGGGAGAAGGGGATTGGGCCAGGCACCCTTAGCTCCCTGGTCAAGCAGGGGAGGAAGCTGGTGGGCTTCTTCAACCACAGCGTGAAGGGCAGTGAGCTCCTCTGGGAGAAGCAGGCCGAGTAAGAGTCTCTGGTGCACATGCTGCTCCAGGATGTCTCCACCAGGTGGAATTCCACCTTCCTGATGCTCGAGTGGCTTTGTGAACAGAAAGCCGACCTGCATCAGGTGGAACTGGAGACAGACATTGAGCCACCTCCAGGGTACAAGAGGGAGGAATGGGAGATTATCGCTCACACTGTCTTCATCCTGAGACCATTCCTGGCCATCACAGAAACCTTGAGCAGCTCCACCGCCACCCTTAGCCAGGTGACCCCACTGGTCCATAGTCTCCACAGCAGCCTGGATGAGATTCTTGGGGGGGGAGCAGGATTGTGGTCTTCAGGGCAGGAGAATGTCAGATGAGGCAATTGACATTGCGCGGAAGCTGAAGGCGGAGCTGAGAGCACGCTTTGATGAGCTCCTGCGCCAGGAGGAATATGTCCTGACAACCATGCTGGACCCCATGATAAAGGGCAGCATGGCACATGATACAGCAGTCTATGGCCTCCAGAAGGATGCGCTGGTGCAGAAGGTCTGGCAGGCAGAGCGGTCCATGCAGCAGGACACCCCTGGAGATGGTGGGAGTGGGAGCAGCGACCCTTTCCAGCCATCTGGGTCTATCCCTGCCCCCAGCCCTAGTGGTAGCAGTAGCACCAGAAGCAGCAGCAGGACCCATACTGCCAGCAGCTCCTCCTCTGTTCAGTGCCTGTCTCTTATACACATCTAGATGTGTATAAGAGACAGGGACAGGGCTCCTCCTCCTCCTCAGTCTGGGGTAGGGCTACTGCTCCTGTGCTGCTGAGGTGCTGTACCTTCCTCCCAAAGCCTGGCACTCCCCCTGCCTCTCTCTCTCTCTCTCTCTCTCCCTCTCTCTCTCTCTCTCTCTCTCTCTCTCTCTCTCTCTCTCTCTCTCTCTCTCTCTCTCTCTCTCCCCCTCTCTCTCTCTCTCTCTCTCTCTCTCTATCTCATAGTAGATGGCCTCGCCCACCTTATATGACTGACCTCCTGATGCAGGGTGGCATTGGGAAACAAACGGTAAGTCTGTGAGCCGGCCTATGGCTACACGATCCTGACCCGGCTATGTGATGCTGATGTGCTCTCGCTCTCTCGCACTGCACAGTCTTTGCTAGCCTATCTGAGTGCCCTGCTGCCAATGCCCCAACCTGCCTGCCGTACAGCCTCCCATGCCATGCTACCTGTTTGCCCGCCCAGGTTGCTGTCAAGTTCAAAGCCTACCACAGTCCACCTTCCTGCCTCCCAAGCCAAGGTTCCTGTCAACCCCCCCCCCCCGGTTGCTGCCAAGAGAGAGAGAGAAATAAGAGAGAGAGAAAGAAAGTCCATCCACTGCTTGAAGGAGAGGCAGACACGATCCCACCCATGCTGTCACCTGCACAATATGGCCAGAGAGAGAGAGAGAGAGAGAGAGAGAGGTTCCCAGCTAGGATGAGGGAGATGGGGGTTAGAGGGGGAGAAGTAAGTATATTCAGCTACCTTGGCTGCCACCTGCCAGAACCAAGAAGAACTCCCATCTGTGCTCAAGCGCCCAATGCCCATTGCCCACATCCAGCATGCAGCAAAACTACCGTAATGAGATGGAATATAACACACAATGTTTTATATGTACCTGCCTGCCTGCCTGCCTGCCTGTGTGCATTCCTATACCTGCTCCTACCACCAATTTCAGACTCTTGGAGTAAAAGATTGGTTAGGTCACACAAAGCTCGTAAAAATAAATACAACAACTTTTATTAAAACTTTTTACATAACAACAACAACAACAACAACAACAGCAACAACATTCTAAAAACCAAAAGCAAACATTCAAAGGAAACGTATAAATTTAAACTAGGAGTCTCTGGGCCTGTCCCCTGGGACTTGGGGGAAAGGCAACAGCCACTGGGGCGCAGCCCAGGGCTGAGGTCTGGCCACCTGGGACTCTGGCAGCTTGTAGCCATGGGAGACAGCAAAGTCCCCTTCCATGTCCTGATGCCACCTGGAGAGCGCCTGGTGGTACACTTGTAAGCGGTCCATCTCAGCGGAGACATACTGGCCGTACGCCTCAACCTTCTGCCTCTCCACCTGGATCGCCTGCAACAGCTCCACCAGGCGGTTCTCCATGGTGGCTGAAGACTGCTGGACCACAGCCATGAAGTCCCGGATGGGCCGCTGCAACTAGGTCCCAAATGCCTTGGCCTCTTCATTCTCCCGTGGCCAGGGGGTCTCCACATCAGGGCTGGAGGGGGGGAGGGCTACATGCCTTCGTTTCTGGGTTGCCTTCCCCCCCTTCTTCTGGTGCTGAGGCTCCACGACAATGTCCACACCAGACTCCTCCACCTGCCGCCTCACTTTCAGGCCATGGGTGCTCTCAATGTGGGTGATGAACACTGATGTGGCCCCTCCCTCTGCTGGCAGAATCTTTTCTTGCAGTGCTAAAAAGAGCAGAAAAAGATAGGAACATAAGAAGTGCCCTACTGTGTCAGACCAATAGTCTGT
This sequence comes from Sphenodon punctatus, assembly GCA_003113815.1. Classification (NCBI taxonomy): domain Eukaryota; kingdom Metazoa; phylum Chordata; class Lepidosauria; order Sphenodontia; family Sphenodontidae; genus Sphenodon; species Sphenodon punctatus. The sequence goes on along the minus strand of QEPC01015429.1, from coordinate 1,399,094 downwards.
CAACGCTGCCTGCATTCTGTCTCCACAAGTGGGTGGACTGGGTGTCCAATCTCTCTCTCTCTAGGGGACTTCCGTTCCTAACAGGTCAGGTCATAGGGCAATTCCTTCCCTGTTGTTCCAGTCCCCGTGCCATACCTTGCATGTTGCGATTCCATCACCCTTGTCAAAAACCTCCAGACATCCGACTGCCGGCATAAAATGTCTGGGGGTGTCACTGGCAGTGGCGAGTCTGGCGACCCCTACCTAGGGGTCCTCCTCCTTGGCCTGGTTCTGGCAGCAGCACTGGGACCGGCATCCGATTCCTTAATGTGGGAACACATTAAGAACACCAAAGTAATATCATGCATTTAGTTTAGTTTAGTTTAGTTTAGTTTAGTTTAGTGCGTCCGAAGCCAAAAAGACATACAACACATAGCAGAATTCAAAAACAAGAGAAATCATTCATAAAAAGTGATAAATCCAAATAATTAAAACTAACACCACTAAATATACTAGAATATGGAACATAATATAGTAACTCCAAGAAATCACATAAAAACCAGACAGGGATCACTCGGTGTTATTGGACAAAAGTTCTTAAACTGCAAGGAAAGAGTTCGTTTGGCTAAGGCTGCTACCAAAAAGTGGGCTACTGACAAGGTGACAGTTTGCTCGACATCAGTCAAAACCTGAATAGCAAAATTATGGTCAGTGCGGTCAGAAAATCTTTGGAGAACATATGCTAGATACCTGCCGCGTATGTCATCATACAAATGGCAATTGGTTAAGATATGGGAAACGGTCTCCACTTGCTGCTGATCAAACGGACAAAGCCTGTCCCAAAAATTTACCCCCTGGTAACAACCTTCCAAAATCGTTGTCGGCAAAGCATTTAAACGGGCACACATAATTAAATGCTTGCCTCTGGGCGAGATGGATGAAAGTAAAGAGGCAGACAGGCAAGGTAGAGACTTTATGTAGGGTAGGTAATCGGCCAGGTGGGGAGAGGATCTAATTGCTGCCATTTCCTCCTGGACATCCATGTCCTCCAACCTAGACTTAAGATCCCCCAAGACCATGGCCAACTCTTTCCCAGTCCAATAGTTGGGATGAAAACCCAAATGGCGAAGAAAGAGTTCCATGGCCTGATACCAAGTACTCTTAAATGAGTCATTCCTCCAATAGCACACCAAACCCTGGGTTTGCAAGATCTTTTGCTTAGCTCAAAATCTTAGAACATTCAACCACGCCATAGTCGACCACCTGTACTGTCCTACCTCTGCCCTAATTGCCAGAAATGGAGTGGCACAGGGAATCCTCAAAAGCCTTTGAATTAAATGTGTCTGGACACTGTTCAATTCAGTTAACTTAGACTGAAGGTAAGGGGTCCATATTTACGCCCCTATAACAGCTGGGAATTTATGATGATGATGATGATGATGATGCCTCTAGACTAGTCCTCCCTCCTTGGGGTGCTAGGGATTTCAACTAGAAAGCACATGCAAATCCTGCCCTCCCGGGGGTGTTATGGGATGGTAGGGATTGCAATTAGAAAGCCCCTGGCTGGCACGTGCAAATCCTGCGCTCTCTGGGGTGCTTGGGAGACCCCGGCTGGCAGGTGCAAATCCTGCCCTCCTTGGGGTGCTATGGATGGCAATGGGAGATGTGACCCTGGCTGGAAAGACCCTGCCCTTATTTGGGGGTGCGTAGGGAATGGGATGGCAACTGGAGAGTGGAGACCCTTGCTAGCCTGGCACATGTTTGGGTGGGAGTGCTGCTCATGCCAGAGCCCCCCACATTACAGTAACCTCTCTCTCTGTGGCAGACATCCGCTGCCACCCGCTGATGCCCACTGTGCCTGACTGATGCACACCACCCACGCACCCACCTACACGCCATTGAGCTCGCTCTAACAGATAGAGCCTTTCTTGTCCTCAAAGTAAAACAAAAGTTTACAAACCTGGCCGCTTCCTCCTCAAATGAGGAGCCAGACATTACCAGTGGAGGTGTAGTAGGGGCAGTGCCAGAGACCTCGACTTCCTCCTCCTCCTCAAGCGGCAAGTTGGCCCCCAGCCAGCGAATAAACACTGCAGCCTTCTTCATTTTTTTAAAAAAACGCTCACCCCACCCACATCCAAAACAGTCACCCACAACACACACCCACACTCACCAATCACAACCACAACAACAACACAGCCAAACCCAACCCAAACAAAGCCAAAACACACAAACCAAACAGTTACCCAGCCCAACACACACCCACTCACCACACAGCTCCGCACGCACTTGAATTTCCATTTTCCGGTGCGATCACAGCTTCACGTGCTCTCGCGATACTTTTTTCCCGAACGGCTGAACCCGAACTGAACGGATGAATCCGAACCCAACAAAAAAACCGAACAGACGAACCAAACGCAGCTGAACTGAATGGCCAAACCCAAACCGCGATCTGTTCACCCATCCCTACTAATCTATCTATCTATCTATCTATCTATCTATCTATCTATCTCTGGGATGGGGGGGAAATGCAAAGAACACAGAGAGGGGTACAAAACTGAAATGAAACCTAAATCAATCTAATGCTACTCAAAATGAATAAAAAAACAGGGGAAGAGAATCAGGGATGGAATATATATAGAGGGAGAGGGAAAGGATTCAATGGAGGGGGGAGGAAGGAAGGAAGATTGAACACAGGGAACACAGGGAGGAGTAAAAACAAAAAAATAACACCTAAATTCATCTAATCTAAGCTAAATAAATGATAATATGGAGGTAGATGGGTTGGATGGGTGAAATAGGAGAAGAATTGCAATGGATTGAGGAGAACAAAACTGCTGAGAGAGGGAGCCTTCTGAAACACCTGCTGTTCAGGAACAGTGACTAGCTCAGAACGTGTTCCCAGGGGGGAGGGCAATGAGTTTTGTTACTTGTTGTGCCCACCTCACTGCAAGCCCCATTGGCTTCATGCAGCCTAGCCCGTGGCCAGTCACAGACTGCATTCGCCCATCCCTAGTAAATACCCACTTTTTAGAATAACCTTCGGTTACCCAATCAGCACGTGTCTGCAGATGAATAAGCAACTACCTGAAATGTCAGATAGTACCATAACCTTTCATTACTGGTTTACTCCAATTTAGCCAAACATTGGGTAAAAACATATGTGCAGGCCTGGAGGCGCTTCCCCAGCCCACTCTCGGTCAAACCACTGCAATTGTCACTCCTTGGGTTGGCAGGGAGGGCTGTTCAAATGTGCAGCCCTCAATCCTTAACCTGGGCATGGGGGCTGCTGGCACAAGGCTCTCCAAATCACGGCTTGGTCTGAGGAACTGTCCACATGGGACAGGACTCCCAGGCTGTCATTGCAGCAGGATTTGACCTGGGAAGAGCTGATGCCAAACAGCTGATGGGGAGAGCTCATAGGGGCTCCCCATTGGCTGTTTGGTGCCTGCATCTGGCATGCCAAACAGTTGATTGGGGGCACTCCTGAGGAAAGCACCAGCTGCTGGAGAGGGGGAGCAGCCTTTGAAATTGACTGATAGCCAGGCTGCTGCTGCTGGGTTAGGTTCCAGTCAATTTCAAAGTCTGGGCGGGGTGAGCACAGGCCCAATCCACTTACCCCACCTTGCAGTGGGGGTAGGCAGACAGACCAAACATGCTACCCCGCTGTGGTCTGATTTGGTCTGGGCAGGTGAGCCTTAGACCGGACTGTGATGTCAGAGATTTGCCAAAGTCACAGCCCAAGCTAGCCGCCCACATGGCCTGGGGCAATCATGGGCCAACAGATGGCAGTACCTGCACACACGTGCAGGTGGGTCCCAGGTCAAAGCTGGCCACAGCTATCTATTGCCACTTCTGTTTTTACCCTATATTGTGATTTTATAGACACATCCCAGGCAAACCTTTTAAAGGAAGATTAACACTCATTCCTCCAATGCTGAGGTCCCCAGCAGAATGGGAGGCAAATAATACTGCATGGCAATTATTATTTATTATTATTATTATTATTATTATTATTATTAGTAGTAGTAGTAGTAGTAGTAGTAGTTTCTATCCAGTCTCTGTGCACACATTAGTCAATGACAAACTTTTTTTTTGCCTCTGTGCACACCTTGACAAACAGCAACCCTTCATCCAGCAGACTTGAACCAAAGTACCCAATGGTAATCAGAGGTAAGCTTGGAACTGGAATAAACAGGGACCAATAATGAGCAGATAGAATTTCTAGAAACGGACAGAATACAGGCAAATTAGAAACTCAGTAAAATGGCACAAAATGGGAAAACTGTAAATCAATAATGTGGGATCGTTGGGCACTAAATGGGAACTTTTTAGTCCCCAGCTCATCCGAGACAGTTCAGACACTGAATTTTGACAGGTATACCCATTTTTCCAGCTCAAATAAGGACATTAGGCTAAATTCTACCTAAATTGAGGTTGCAATATCTCACCATCTTTCTTTTTCATAAACTCAGCCAGACTGCAAATATAAAATTCACAATGATGTTTTCTCACATTTGAAAATGTTTCCATGCATACTACAATGGGCACAGGAAGTAGATTTCATTGTTGTGCAAGCTGGTGCTTCAGACAGGATGTTCTAGATCAGTGGCTCCTAAGCTTTTTTCTTTCATCACCCCTTATTGAGAGTTAACTCTTGTCTTCTGGCTACTGCAACAAAGGGTGAAAACAAACGTGTAGGTGGTGTGGTTGCTCCCTGGCCCAGGGCAGGAAACAGCGCCCACCACTCTCCGGGTCAGGGAGGAATATTGATCAAATGTGCCCGTGGCCGGAGACTCATCCCACTGCCTGCCCACCCCAGGTATGGGTAGGAACAGACATGTGGGCAGCCAACCCAACCCCCTTCCTGCTCCCATCACTACACCCCCCACCATGACAGACAACCATGGCAACCATCCATGGCCCCTGCCCCACAGCGGGGATGGCAGGGCCAAACAGAGGTGTTGGCCTGCATGGGCAGCTCTTAACCTGCAATGAGCAGCAGGGAATCATCTGGTGAACTCATTCCAAGCCAGTCACCTACACACCCCAAGGCAGTAGCAGGCCAGTGGGGAAGCAGACATGCATTGAATCCTGAGCCACAGCAGGACATAGTAGACCACCATCATGCCTGCTTTCACCCAAAGATGTGCAAAGTCTATTAGATATCAGAGCATCATGCCATCTACAAATGACATGACCCACAGTTTTTGAAGCTCTGTACTAGCTTCAATTAAGGCTACATACTCTTCTATATGTATGATAAATTATGGTGGAAGGGGGGTTATGTAGAAAAAGATAGTAGAATTATAGAGCTGGAACCTTAAGAGTCATCTAGTTCAATCACTTGCTTGAATGCAGGAGGACTACAGCTACAACATACTGGACAGATTGTTCCCAAACCTCTTTTTGAAACAACACCAGGGAGACACTCCTTTTAACTCAGAAAATTTTGGGTTGGGGGAAGAAGAGGTTGGAGTCATAGTAGGGGCCAAATAGGTTCAAGACAAGTTGAAGGCTAAGGCAAAGATAGGGATGATCAAGGCAGAACGCAAGCATGTTGTGTTGCTCTATGAAACGTCGCATAGTTGCAAGACTCCTTATATGGAGGCAAGCAGCCAATCTGGAGCCGACGGGGCATGGCAAAGCACTGGCCCTAAAAACATACTAGGCAGGAGACTGAGCTCAAGCCAAAGCATGCCAGTTGCACTGCTGAGTCAGCCTCCACCCTTGAGCCCCAAAGGCACCCATTCAAAAATTTACACAGGGGAAGAAGAAAGGGAGTGAGAGGGAGAATACACTTCTCTGTTTTATTCACTGGCCATCTTGTGGATTGAATGCAAAAATATTAGGTAAAGCAATCCCTTCCTAAAGCCCGCTTACTAAAGACTGTACAAAACAGTCAAATTAAACTTGTGGATGATGATTTAATTCTGGTGTCTCTTTATTTTAGGGTGTTAGATGTTAGAATCTTAAGATTTTTCAATATAGTTTTTGTCAGCAACTTTCTTAGGTTTTAAAATGGAACTGCCTAGGGATGTGCGAACAGAACTGAGTTCGAAAATTCGGTACGATTCGGTTCAAAAATTGAGTTCAGTTCAGAAATTCGGTTCAGTCGACTGAACTAGTCGAGTTTGGTCAAATTAAGGTGTTTTAAGCTGTTTTTGGCTTTCCGAACTGGTTCAGATTCGACTGAACAGTTCAAATGCGGTTCAGAAGATTGGTTCAGAAGTTCAGTTCGGTCGACCAAACTAGTCGAGTTCGCTCTGAACTCTGAACTTACGTACCACATTCGCACATTCCTAGAACTTCCCTGATTTACCAGGAGACAGCAGCAGCAATATCAAATTGGAATAGCCTGAATTGGGATCCCACAGTGTGAGGGGACAGAAAAGAGGAATTTTTCACATGCAAATACAATGGTGAGAAGCAAGATGCGGGGGGTGGGAGTGGGTTATAATCTACCTCAGTGCCAAATCGCCCACTGATATAGGTGGAATCTGGATAAGGAGGGGGGGATATATATGATCAGATTCCAATCAAATTCAATATCTGGATTTGAAAAATGTCCGAGCTGAAGTTTGCGAGTTTGTCCATTAGTTTGCTGCCCAGTTGTTCTTTTTGAAATCATTCTGTAAGTCATTCTGTAAGTCTGTAAGTCTGTAAGTCAAATGACAAAGAGACAAACACTTACATTCTTTAATAATAATAATAATAATAATAATAATAATAATAATAATAATAATAACTTTATTATTATTATTATTATTATTATTATTATTATTGTTATTATTATTATTATTATGTATGAATGAGGAAATGTATGCTGGCGTAATAAATTCAGCATTATATACAGTTACTGATTCATTTCAGCTCTAGTAGAATTGACATCTTCCTTTCCAACAGGCAAAGCATTGTGGGCCCAAATCCTATCCTCTCCTTTGCACAGCTGTAAATTAAGTACAGCTGGAATGAAGTTGATAAGGCTTAAAAGTCCAAGTGAGAAGTAAATCAGGCCCTATCAATATGACTGAGAAATATGCTATTTGGCAAAATTATTATTTGATTAGCCCATCCTTAATTAAAAATCCCATCTGTTGCATAGACCTAGAGGCCATAACAGCTCCTGCATGTCTCTTGTGTTTTTTTTATTTTTAACTATGAAAGAAGCCACTGCAATAAAAGGCCATAAATATGCCTCATGTGCTTCTTGTTTATTATAACAGCCTAATAACACAGCTTTTATCATAATGCTATATTAATTTTCCATACAAATTTATTATTTTGCAAGAGTAATCGGTACAAATGCACAAATAACTGTTTACTGCTTCACAATCTCTCATCTCTTTTCTTACTCTATAAAACATAGTAGATGAATGATGCTTTCCCCTTTTCCATTATTCAGTAGCCAAAATAGTTAAGACGAGAAAATCTATGCTGCAGTCCTGCTGCTTCTCTGAGGTGATTGCAATGTTGATTTGAGCAGCGCCCTCATTTTGAGGCAGGTTATCGTATATCAGGTGTTTGTCATTCTGTGTGGCGTAGCAAAACAGGGTGACTCAATCCATACTGAAACTTTCAAACTGCTCCCAAACTGTTCCTTGGCTACTGAAAAAAAGTCATTTAATTTAATACATTTTAGACGTACATACATACCCCGCTAAGGGATCCAGCAAGGCTGGCTTACACGTGTCACTCCCCTTGAAATGATAGTCATAGGGTAAACTAAAGGCCACCTACATAGCAGTGTAACAGGGGAGATAGAAAGAGAAGCAAATTATGTACATTAAAGCCACTTAGAGGAGAGACAATTTCCACCTGAAGCGTTAATGGAGCAGAGCGCAAAAGATTAGATGATTAGATTCCAAAGCAGTGAAACTTGCCCAAGAACCAAACCATGGAGCGAGGAGTAAAATAAGTAATGTTGTTCTTTTAGCAATAATACAGCAGCAGAAAAAGAACAGATTCTTGTTTTTGTGTTGGCGTTTTTTCTTCTTTCCCTTAAGCAAACATTTCAATTTGCTGTTAAGCTAATTGGTAAGAGGGCTAGATAATCAGAAGAGAAATGTATTTATGGTGATTTTTTTTAAAGAAAAAGTCTTATGATGGGATTTCAAAATTCATAATTTAGCCAGATGTTTTCATTTTGGATTATTGTTTTGAATATCAATCATATATGGCTTGGTTGTTGTGGGTGGGGAGAGCAGAGAGAGAGGGTGGTGAAGAAGCCACACAAGGCAGTAATCTGATTTGGGCAGCGTTACCACCCATTGGGCAGCCCTATCCCATGATGCAGCACTTTGTATGGCCAGCAACCACCAGATGTTCACCCTGCCCAGGGGCAAGGTGAGTAGCTGGCTGCTACATGATATGTCCATCCGGGAAGGTTGGGGATGCAGTGTGTAGCAGCATTGCCCAAAGTGGGGTAACACTGCACAAATCAGGTTAAGGGGCCACTTCCTAAGTGGCCAGTCACAGTGCTGCCCCACTCGGTGGCGAAGTCCACCAGTACCCATGAGTGGTGGGCACATTTGCCATTACCGCATGGCCAAATTACAGCATGGAGCAGAATTGTCGGCCACTAAGGGGATGGTGGGTGGGGTGAGGATGGATGCTCATGCTCACAAATGTGGCCAGCTCCTCAGCCTGCCCAGGGGCATGGCGGGACCTCTGACAGAGGCCTACCCAGATTCTTGGGGGAGGGGGGATTGTGTGGCTTGCTCACCTTGCCCACCTAAAATGTGGTGGATGCAATGGGGGACTGATGGGGGAATCAGACCAACCCGATCACGTGTCGCTGTACCCAGTGAGAGATTAAATCAGGGATTCCTGCTTTTACCTGTGTAACCTCATTTTGAGATTCTGTCACTCCAGATAGCAATAAAGACGTGCAAAAGATATCTAATATCATACAGGATCATTACCCCTCGCACAGGCACTAACTTCATTTGAAATTCATGACTCATGATTTTGGAACATCTGTATTCGAACTAAAAAAGAACTGGTCTAAATCTAAAAACTGGTCTAATTCTAAATTGGTCTGAGTCTAATTCTAATTAACAAGAACAGGTTTATTTCTCTCAACATTGGCATCCCTTTGCATGCCAATTCTAGGCAATTCACCTCCAGATTTAGGTAAATAATTTCCCCTCCCACAGTCTTACCACTTGAGTTATGAGGATTCCAGTAGGGAAATGGCCCTGGCTCTCTGTCTGTAACATTCTCTAAGTCACAATTTCCCAAATAATGGTTTGGGACCCTAATCATATTCAGTATGTTTTGTATATCTTTGTTGCTGCCAGGGGTCATGGGTTTGTAGTCTCAAAATGGCATCACACAAGCAAATTTGGGGATAAGGCTGGTAAGAGCCCAGGACAGGAGGTTGCCAGAAGCTGGTGGTGTCAGGAATGACACCATAGGAAGCACAAGAGGGTGGTGGGAGACAGAGGGGTAGCTGACAATCCTGGGCAGCCTAGTAGCATCGATTGGCTCCACCATTTCCATTGCTCTCTCCCCACCTTGCCCTTTTGGAATTCCCCACTCCCTAAGCATCCGGCTGCAGCTGAGGGGTTGTGTCTGGCAGGGGGCAGGGAATTGCAGCAGGTGTTTGAGATGACTCACCGAGGGCAGGGAGTTGCACCAGGGGTTCTGATGTCGGGGGGAGGGGTCAGGGAGCTGCATCAGGGGTTTGGGATGGCTGTGAGGGAGCAGAAAACTTGTTGCCCCAGCGCATACCAGCTGTGGTGTGCTGGGGCAGGAAAGACATTTAAACATCTCCCAGGTGACTAGATCCACTGGCCATTGCTCCCCCAAGGAACTTGGTGAGGAATAGAACCCTACCCCCCTTCCCTGCCCAAGCACATCCGAGCCAGGTTGCTGGCACAGGGAAGTCCTTTAAATGTCCCACAGGCATCTGGATCTACCAATGTGCACCCAGCCACCTGGGAGAGGATTAAACCCCTACCCCCGCTTCCCTGCCTGAGTACATCCCAGCCAGGGTGCTCTGGCTCAGGGAATCCCTTTAACCATCCCACATGTGGCTGGATCCTCCAGTGTGCATCCAGCCACCTGGGGGTGAAATAAACTAGTGCTGAATTGAATAGCAAAAAAACAAAAACAAAATCCTTGCAAGGATTTCAGAGGTTCTGAGTACCAGGACTGAGTGTGTGGCCGTCCCTCAGAACTTTTTCGGAGGAATGGGAAATCAGAACTCAGAACTCCAGGCCTTGGAAAACCTCAGAATTTGGAACCTCAGAACTCAGAATCATGGAAACTCGGAAATGCTTTGCCCCCCTACCCCCATGCATACCCCTATTACATTCAAGCTTTGTGATGAGTGGCACTGGCACTGGGTTGGGTGACCCAGTCAGAAGAACACTGTGCATATCATCCTAATCCCTGCCTTGCAGCAAGTTACCCTCCAAAAAACACCATGTTAACAATTATCAAGTTTGCCCCCCTGGTCCTATATATGCAAGGCAGCTGGGTGACGCTGGCACTGGGGTGCCCCAGAGAGAGAAGAACACATGGTCTGTTCCCTACCAGGAGGCAGAAGAACCACACAAGCCACCACAAAAAACACCAACCATATTAAATAATGACCAGATAGCAGTTCTTTCCTCCTCCATCCCCCATGCATTCCCCAATTACATGAAAGCTTGTGGTGAGTGGAACTGGTATTGGGGTGGGTGACCCAGTCAGAAGAACACCTAGGGTGTCGGCCGTCATCAGGGCCATCAGTGGGGCAGTAGCGGATGCGGTCCCTCCATGTGAAGGGGGTGGAGGTAAGACCCCAGACTGGCAGAGAGAAGTTCCAGGGGGACTTTCAGAGTCCTGCACCTAGGGGACCCACTGCACACTCTACTGCCACCACTTCGGACTGCTCCTTCTTCCTCCTGCCATGGGGAAGGGAGTGGGGCTTGGGTCCATACTCTTTGGAAGCTGGCTTCATTGGCTTCATTGGGTCAGCTTAAAATATGGTTGGCAGAGCTGTGCATTTGTAGCAGAGCCTCTTGGAGATGTGTTTTGTGGGGTGAAATAGGCAGGACTGGGGTAGGGAGGGGGAAGGTCCCGAGGGCAGCCCCAGGTGTGAGGTGGGTGCAGCACAAGGGTTGGGGCTGCCTGGTGAGAGCAGGCAGCAGGGAATGGGGTGGGTTGGGGATTGGGGTTTGGGGTGGGAGGGGGTTGGGTTTGTATATTTGCCTTCAAGTGGACTGCTATTGGGTTGATGTTTGATATATGTTTAGATTATGTATTGTTTATATTATGTATTTTTATATTATGTACTGGTTATTATGTATTGCTTATTATGCATTTATATTGTATTTCATTTGTGAATTTAAACCGCTACGAGACACCTGTGGTATAGTCTGCAGTGGTACAAAATGAAAATGAAATGAAAAAAAAATGAAAATGAAAAAAATGCACCTTGTTCCACTCCCTGCCATGCCAGCAGGCAGAAGACCAGTTCACAAGACCCCACAAAAAGAACACCATATATTATTAACAATCAGCAAGTTTGGTTCCCCCTACCTGGGTCCATTTCCCCTATATACATGATACAAGGCAGCTGGGTGGCACAACCCCCCCCCCACACACACCAAACACATTCTTAACAATCATCAAGGTTGCCTCCTGTTACCAACAGGACTATTGATTAATTATTATTTGTTATTTATGGAGGCTTTAATTATATGTGTTATTGGAAATCTGTTTCTTTATTAATACTGGGTTCCCCTGTTGGTTAACAATTAATTTAATTCAGAGACTTTGAATGAGTCAGTATTGTTTGAATAATCAGCTGTTTTATTGGAAGTAAGCATCAAATAAAGTCCCCAAGAATATTCCACTATTGCATATGCGAATACAAAGATTATGGAAACACACGCAAAAAGAACATACGATCTCAATGCACAATATTTCTCATACAAGTGCCCCAAGTATTCGGGCAAATTATCTGTTTCTGGCTTATAAACTATACTTGGATTCCTATGCATTTCTTAACAAGCTAAATATAGTTACCCTCCATTCAGTAGACCAGCTTCTGAAGTGGATAGGGAAGTCAACAGGTCTGGACCAAAGTAGTAGAATGAAACTGAAGTGAAAAGGAGAGATGAAGATGGAAAAGTAGAAGTGCTCTCCGTCCTTTGGTTCACTACTTTTATGACCTTTGATTCTCCTCCCATTGTCCACCCAGGAAACGTACGTGTTCCAATAACAAATTAATAGCCTTAACCAATCACAAAGCTACAAATCTGCTAATTATCCTTAACCAATTAGAAAGCTACAAAACTTCTAACTTAAATAGAAAATTACTAAAACATTTATAAAATATGTCCACATTCTGTGGTGAGCTAGCCTTCTAACGTCATGGAAAAAGTTGCCAGATATTACTAAACTTGCGGTGAGCAACTGTCCATATTTCAGTATCAAAGTTCTAACACCTTTTCCTGTTATTCGAAAAATGGTTCCTTAAATTCTAATCTTGACCACCCACAGTAACCTTGATATAACCTTGCTTTGTTTCTAGATGACTTTAAACTTTAACACACTTGAAAAATCTTATTAATCAACACTGCAAACTCCTATATTAAACACACTACTTCTAACCAACTACTATGCACTCCAAATGAATATATGAGTAAATATATGAACAATATGTGAACCATTATCTGGGCTTCAGAAGCCTGAACCTATTAACTCAAGGATTCAGGCAACACTCCCCTCCCACCCACCCCGGGCCTGGGACCATTGCCCCTATACATGATGTAAGCCTGGCAACTGGGTGGCACTCACACTAAGGTGCCCCATAGAGAGAGAGCACATGTCCCACTCTTAACTGAAATTAAGATTAACATTACAAATCCTGTAAAAGAGGTTCACATCTTTACAATTTGAGGCCGCATTCACACCTTACGTTGGCATGGAGACGGCACTCCCATGAGCAAAAGACACGACAGAGGAAGGAGGTAGAGTCTGGCATAATTTCTGGTTCAAACAGGGTTTTGCCACGACAATGCTCGTGAATGACAGGGCTAAAAATCCAGCCCTGTCATTCGCGAGCATCGACATGGCAAAACCCCGTTTGAACCGGAAATTATGCTAGCCTCCATCTCCTTCCCCCACCACATTTTTCACTCATGGAACTGCTGCTGCCACACTGCTGTAAGGTGTGAATGCAGCCTCAGTTAGGTCATCAATACGACCTGATTGAAATAGATATAAATGAGAAAAGAATTAAGTCCCTGTAGCTGTGACATTTTATAAAAGGTGTATCTGAAATTAGTTACCATTTCGAGTTACAATAAATTTCTTTTTTGGTAAACTGAATTTGAAAATATATGAAAGTATAGTATTTGATTTAAATTATTTCATAAAAAGCAAAGTGTATAAGAAAGACACCTTAACATACAATTTCATGTTCTATTAAAGTTTGGGTAAACGTGAATCTGCCTTAACTATGTCTTAAAACCAGAGGTTTTTTTATATTGGACTGATGCTTTTATTTATGCTACTTTCACTTATATTTCCTTGAATATCTTTTAAATATACCTTCATTAACCTAATAAGTGTATGCTCTTTCAGTCATTTTAATCTCTTCAGGGCATTTTAATTCCTTCAAGGATCTCCTTTGATCCTTGTCCCGTGTCTGACCATTACCTCGCTTCCTTCAACCTCTCCCACCAACCCCCATTTTCTTCCCCAGCTCCATACCCCTTCCGTGATCTGCAGGCTATTAACCCTTTAGACTTCCAACATCTCTTCTCTCAACGCTGCTCTCACTATGACCCTCGACTCTCTTGCCTCCCTCTCCTCCTGCCCCATTTGACCCCAAAACCCCCGTACTTGGCTCACCCCTACTATCCGCTACCTTCACTCCTGCACCCAAGCTGCTGAATGCCTCAGGCGCAAATCTCGTTCGCACCCTGACTTCCTCCACTATAAATTCTCCCGCTCCTCCCTCTCTTCCGCTTTCTCCCTGGCAAGACAACGTTATTCAGCTTCCCAGGTTGAATCCTACTCTCATGACCCTCGCTGCCTCTTCTCCATCTTTGACTCCCTTATCAAGCCCCCCTGCCCCCCTCCACCCTCTTCACTTTCCGCTCAGGATCTCGCATCATTCTTCACCTCAAAGATTGACAAGATCCGCCAGGACATTGCTTCCCACCCGTCTCCTCTTCCCGCTCCCTCCCCGCCCCCTCCCCCCTCTCTCCTCTCCTCCTTTCCTCCTGCCTCCCTGGAGGAAATCTCCTCTTTGCTCTCTTCCTCCAACCCCTTCACATGCCCTCTCGACCCAATCCCCTCCCACCTCCTGACCTCCATTGTGCCCACTGCCCCCCCTTTACATGTTATTAATCTCTCCCTCTCCACGGGCTCCTTCCCCTCTGCCTTCAAGCATGATACTGTCTCTCCCATCCTCAAAAAGTCCAGCCTCGACCCCACTGACCCCTCTAGTTACCGGCCAGTCTCCCTCCTACCCTTCGCCTCTAAGCTTTTGGAATGGGTCGTCTACTCCCGCTGCCTGGACCTCCTCTCTGCCAACTCCTCCCTGGACACCCTTTAATCTGGCTCCCGCTAGGGATGGGGAACAGGACTGAGTTCAGAAATTCGGTTCAGTTCGGAAATTCGGTTCGGTTCGGAAGTTTGATTTGGTTGACCAAACTATTCGAGTTCGGTTTGTACTCTGAACTTCTGAACAAAGTTCGGAAATTCAAACCCCATTGAACTAAATGGAATGTTATCTTTTAGGGATGGGCGAACCGAGCCAAGTTTGGAAATTTGGTTTGGTTTGGTTCGAAAATTGAGTTTGATTCGGAAGTTCGGTTTGGTCGACCGAACTGGTCGAGTTCGGTCCGAACTTCTGAACTTCTGAACCGCGTTCGCCCATCCCGAGCTTCTGCCCCCTTCACTCCACTGAAACTGCCCTTGCCAAGATAACCAATGATCTACTTGTCACGAAATCTAAGCACCTTTATTCCATTCTTGTCCTCCTTGACCTATCCGCTGCCTTTTGACTCTGTCGACCACTCACTCCTACTGGACTCTCTTCACTCCCTAGGCTTCTGAGCCTCTGTCCTTGAATGGTTCTCCTCCTACCTCTCTGACCGCTCCTTTAACGCGTCTCTTCCCAATTTCAACTCCTCATACCTCCCCCTCTCGGTTGGGGTTCCCCAAGGCTCTGTCCTGGTTCCTCTCCTCTTCTCTATCTACACCCTGTCCCTTGGCAAACTCATTTCCTCCCACGGCTTCCAAT
The DNA here is from genome assembly GCA_003113815.1 of Sphenodon punctatus. NCBI lineage: Eukaryota > Metazoa > Chordata > Lepidosauria > Sphenodontia > Sphenodontidae > Sphenodon > Sphenodon punctatus. Next base: position 1,383,865 of record QEPC01015429.1, on the reverse strand, counting down.
ATCACCTTTATGCTGATGACACTCAACTCTATCTCTCCACCCCCTTTCTCTCCCCTTCTGTCCAAGCTCGTCTCATCAACTGTCTCTCTAATATCTCCGCCTGGATGTCCAGACGTCAGCTCAAGCTCAACATGGCTAAGACTGAACTCTTTATCTTTCCTCACTACCCTTCCTTTCCCTCTTCCCTGTCCATCCTTATTGATGGGGTCACCATCCGCCCTGTTCCCCAAGCCCGTAACTTTGGCTTCCTCTTCGACACTCACCTTTCCTTTAAAGCTTACATCGATTCTGTTGCCAAGTCATGTCACTTTGCCCTCCACAACATTGCTTGTATTCGCCCCTTTCTCTCTGTCTCCTCAGCCCAAACCCTTTTTCATGTCATGGTCATCTCTCGCCTTGACTACTGCAACCTCCTGCTTACTGGCGTCCCCCGCTCTCACCTGTCCCCCCTTATTTCCATTCAAATCTCCACTGCTAGGGTCATCCACTCAGCCTGTTGCTTTGACCATATACAGCCTCTCCTCTCATTGCTTCACTGGCTCCCCCTTCCCGAACACATCCTTCACAAACTCCTGGTGTTCATTTACAAATCCCTTTACAACCTGGCTCCCCCTTACCTCTCCACCCTAGTCTCCTTACACACTCCTGCATGCACTCTATGCTCCTCTTCTGCCCCCTCCCTCACTCTCCCTCATCTCCCCTGCTCCCCTAACCACCTTTGTCCTTTCTCCCTTACTGTCCCCCATGCCTGGAACTCTCTCCCTGCCCGCATCTGCCTTGACCCCTCTCTCCACACCTTCAAATCCCTCCTCAAAACCCACTTCTTCCTCTCTGCCTTTTCTGATGCCTGCTAGAACTTTCCTTTCAATATTTACTGTCTGCCCTCCCCACAGACTCCTGCTTAACCGCAACCAAGTCAAGTATGTGCACCTGAGACTTTGCATCCTCTTGAATGTTATTTATCCCTTGTCTCTCCCTATGTCCCCTCTCCTTGTGTCCCCCTCCATGTCTATTAGATTGTAAGCTGCAGGCAGGGACCGCGTCTATCTTATTGTTCTGTAAAGCGTCAGGTACACAGCTTGCGCTATATAAATGCTAATGCTAATGCTAATGCTAATGCTAATGCTAATGCTAATAATGCTAATAATGCTAATGCTAATAATAATAATGCTAATAATAATAATAATAATATTTCTATACAATTAGTGTTGACTCGGGTTTGAAAATGCTCAATTATCAATTAAGGATCCGAACAAATTACGCAATTAATTAAATATTAAAATATAAACAATTAAAATGAATAGTCAACAATTAAAACTATACAAATTACACACTCTTAATCCTTAACTGAAAAGTCATTGGCAGGACCCCATATATTCTGCATTTCAACCGTTGGCAGGAATGGTACCTGTCCCTTCCCACCTTCACCAGTCACCACATCTGGGAGGCTACCCAGTGCTTGCCATAACCAGGTTTTGCACCAGTTGTTGCTCCTCATCTCTTAAGGAGATAACTCCATTTATCTATTTCTGTATCTAACACAGCATAACTGTACTGGACCCCTGCCACTAAGGGACTACCGGTGTTAACCAGATGGTCCTGACCCCCACTGCAGCCTATCTAATGCCCAGTAAGTTGACCAGTTTGGACTTCAATGCAATAAAGTTGCAGTACACCCCTTCCAGGGACAAGTGCACCCTGTCAGAGTGATAAAAGTCTGGCTTTTTAATAAATGCATTATCCTATGATGATTAATGCATTTACCCCCTTGACCTTTGATCATTTTACCAATGTCCTTGTTAATATTCTTCCAGTATTGTCCGTTTTCCTGGTGTGCATCACTTTGTTCCACACAATCCACTTGACCAAATTGTTCAAAATAATTAATGCAGCAGGGAAAAGCTTCCTGGTCTCTAACATATCATTCTTAATTTTTGTGATTAACTGGACCCCCTTTAACTGTGGCAAGTAATTCTCCCCCAGGTGCATAATTATTATGTCTGGAGGGGGCTCCATTAAAGCTGCCTTAGGGTGGGCACTAACTGGTGCCACCTCATGCCACTGTGTCCCTTTCACCAGATCTCTGCTTGTACTGACAGATCCAGCTGGGTTCCCCAGTGGGTATTTCCAGTTGCCTTCCCCACCGAGCACATGAGACTGTGGCCAACTATCACAACTAGCTATCTACAGGGGCCCCTTGCAACACCTGGAGATAAGACTCACAATTAAAGTGCAGTTTTTGAGCACCTTAGATTGAGGCGTAGTGACTACTGATCCACATGAAGGTCCTCCTCAATGGATAGTGCCCTGCTTTTGATGTACCTCCCTGATTCAGCTAGTAGTTTTCTCATCTGGAAGGCCCCAAAGAAAAGATATATTAAATGCAGCATTAAACAATTTAACTTCAAAAACATAAAAAAAAAACTTCAGGCAAGGGTCCTGCAAGTACAATCCACAGCTCATGCATGGATGTTTGAAAGGTCCAGGCTTGTCAGTGTCCCACTGCCTGGGTGTCCCACTCTGGCATGTCGACTGCTGCAGTGAACCTGACTACTCCTTATTATAAAGGAGTGCAAACTGAATTAAAGCTCTTCACAACCTTGCTCCCCCCTACCACTCTATGCTAATTTGAAATTTCCCTCCGTACTCCAGTCCATGAACTCTGCTCCTCCTCTGTCCCCTCTCTCGCCTTCCATGCCTCCCCTGCTCCCCTAACTGCCTTCATCCCTTCTCCCTAGCTGCCCCCCATGCCTGGAACTCCCTTCAAATCCCTCCTCAAGACCCACCTCTTCCGCTCTGCCCTCCCCGACTCCTCGCTCCCCTCATTTACCTCCTGCTGATTCCTCCATCCAGTACAATCTGTTACCTGAGTTCTGTGTACTCATATCCTCACCACATGAACCAGCCATCTATAATTCTTGATGTAACCAAGCCAAGCACATGCACCTGGGACCTTGCATCTTCATGAATGTTACACTCCTTGTTTCTCCCTCTCTTCCCCTTCCTTGCATCTTCATGCATCTTCTGTGCATCTTCCTTGCATCTTCATGAATATTACACATCTTTTCTCTCCCTCTGTTCCCCTTCCTTTGTCCCCCCCCCACCTCTGACTCTCAGATTGTAAGCCCTAGGACAGGGACCATGTCGATTCCATTATTTTATAAAGTTCCAAGTACATTGCTTGCACCATATAAATGCTTGCCAATTAATAATAATAATAATAATAATAATAATAATAATAATAATAATAATAATAATGTGGCTCAATGTGCCACACAGGACGGCCATGAATTGATGCCTCAAGAGGAAACCCAGATCTGTGTGCCAGGGGAGTGCAGGGCAGATTTTGAGGTATTCTTCTATAGCATGAACCAGGAACAAATTTGGTGTGCCTGCCCTGCAAAGTGTAACCAACTGCCCCCTATCCCTCTGGTTGGTTTTTTTGCACCTTAGATTGAGACGTAGTGACTCCTGATGCACACAAAGTTCCTCCTCAATGGCTAGTGCCCTGCTCGTGACATCCCTCACTGATTCATCTACTCGTTCACTCACCCAGAAGGCCCCAAAGAAAACTATCTTAAATGAAGCATTAAACAATTTAACTTAAAAAACATCAAAACAAGACCAGGGAAGGGTCCTGCAAGTACTAAGCAGAAATAATGGAGGGGATGATTGGAACCCATTTATCCATTATTTTGCCCTACTCCTGGGACCAACTTTCAAATAATTGTCAGGACTACAAAACCCTGTCATGGGTGGCTGACTGGCTAAACCACTCATAAAGACCCAGGCTGAAACCTTACAAGCTATGGTACTGACTGCTGCTCTTCCATTTCTGAGAGCCAGAGCAAAGCATTTGAGTTTCAGGAATGAGGAAACATGTTCTCCACCCCTGGAGTCCCCAAACTCCTGGAATGCGCTGTCATTTTCTGCCCTGGTTCACACTGCCAAGGATCCTTGTATGGTGTTGAACAGCTCTAGGATCCAAGGATCCACACTGCTGGAAGTAAAGGTTGGCAGCAAGCCAGTGAGTGGTAACGCTCCAACTAGAAGTGAGAGATGTTACCCCAAATTGTCCCAGGAATTAGCTCCACCATGGGGTCAGGGATCCCCGTATAAAAGCTTATGTTTCCTCATTAAAAAGTCACAATAGACAATTATTATGACTAAAAATACTACAATTTATTGCCCTGCCAAACTGGCCTACACACTACTATAAAAGCACTATGGAAGCACATAAAAAAGGTTATTGATTACAAAATATATATTCTTAGACAATATATTTCACCAAATAGATATCGCATGTCCCATAAAAGTTGCTCAGGGTGTGTGGGGTACTGCTGAGGAAGATAAGATGTTAACTTGCTGCTATGCTGGAGACTTGGTAATAGGGCTGGGACAACCAGATCTTCCAGTATCCGATAATGCCGGTACTGGGCATACTGGCATTATCAGATTCAACCCGGTAATCCGGCCCGTTTCCCGGATTCCCGGTACCAGATTTTTTTACATTGCGGCCATTCATTTGAATGGCCGCAATGTAAAAAAAACCCCACAAAAACCCCGCGTTTCCCTCCCTCTCCAAGGCTGCACGGGTGGAAGGGGGGACACCCCCCACCCACCCTTCTCAGCCTGGATTTAAACAAAAAAATTCCCCTGAGTGTCCCTACTGTGGCTCCGGGCCGCTGTCAGCAACCCAGAGCGAGCCCACCAGCACCAGCGGCCGTCCCAGCAGTAGCCGGTAAGTATTAAGTAGTGTACTGTATGATCCCTGGGGTGGGGGGGTTAACACCCCACACCCCAGGGATCACCCTACTTCCAAGTTCCCACCCAGGGATCCTACCTTCATGGAACTCCGGCGGTCCAGAGGCTTCAGCGCCGACTGTGGCTGCCGGCTTCAGATGCTAGTAGGCCTTCCGGGGAAAACCGGAAGGCCTACTAGTGTCTGAAGCTGGAAGCCACAGTCAGCGCTGAAGCCGCCCGACTGCCAGAGCTCCATGAAGGTAGGATCCCTGGGTGGCAACTTGGAACTTGGTGGCCCGGAGCCGCAGTAGGGACACTCAGGGGAATTTTTTTGTTTAAATCCAGGCTGGGCAGGGTGGGTGGGGGGTGCCCCCCTTCCACCCACGCAGCCTGGGAGGGGGAGGGGGGAGGAATTTTTTTTATTCCATTGATTTCAATGGGGACAGTGCCCCATTGAAATCAATGGAATAAATCCGGTACCGGTATACCGGATTTAATCCGGGAATCCATTTTTTTGGAAACCGGAATCCGGTAAATCCGGTAGCCGGTAATTGCCCTGGGGTCCCACCTCTACTAGGTAAGTATTAAAGTAAAAATTGTAAAAATAAAAGATAGAAAAGATAAATAAAAATATAAAACAACAATTTTTTAGAGGTTGAGAAGCATGGCCCCTCAACAGGCAAGGAGCATGGAAGCTCCAAAAAGACAGTGAAGCACTTGGGGAACTCTGCCCACAAGGCTGAGTTAAAAAAAAATTGAAAGGAAACAGTCTGGGGCACAATGCGCATGCACGAGTGATAGCAGCACAAAAAACCTGCTCCTCCCAGCAAGCTCGATAAAGCACGGTGCACTACAATAATCTGATCACAAAAACAAAACAAAAAATAAGGATCTGCTTGCTGAACCCCCGGGGCATGGGAGTAGTGAAAAAACCAGCTGAGAATGGGCCGATTACATGCTATCAGCAGAAACACTCTGCTGAAGCAGCACAGGAAGAAGCGGTAAGCTCTAAAATGGTATCTGAAACTCAATCCAGTCTCCCAGGGGACCCCAAGGGGGGGGCAAGCCAGCATGTCATCAATCCTGGTGGAGATCAGGGTGGCAAGAGCTGAGGTGCAAAAAGACAAACATGAACTGATTGAGAAAATAAATAAAGTGAGATCTATGGTAGAGAAGGGAAATAAGAAGTTGGAAAACCTGGGCAAATGAATTGACATAGATGAGGGGTGTACTTCTGATGTGGAGGATCAGACCCTGAGGTCAGACAGTGAAGTGGCTCAGCTAAAAGAATCTGTACAGTTCCTACTCTCTAAATACGAGGATCTGGAAAACAGATCAAGGTGGTGCAATCTACGTATAATTGAGGTGAAGGAAGGTGCAGAAATATCAGGGATGCAAGAACTGATCAATCAAATCTGCATCAGAATTTCCCTGAGCACTAACATCTACATAATCTTGATATCGAGAGACCCCAAAGATCACTGAAACCCAAACCAAAAGAATCAGATCCCCCCCGCCAGAGCACTCATCATAAAATTCCTGAAATTCAAGGATAAAGAAGCTCTGCTATCATTGGCAAGGAAAAAGAAGCAGAACTTGGATTTTTTGGGACAAAAAATAAAGTTCCAACCAGATTATGCACTTGAAACGATGACAAAGCGGAGAGCCTGGTCAAAATATTTCACTAAGCTGATTGACAGAGACTTGAAACCCCAATTATGGCACCCTGCAAAAATGGCAATTTTGATCAACGGGCGAAGAAGAAACTTTGAGGACACTAGAGATCTTGAAATATTTCTGCAAATCCACAGACCCAGACAGCAGATATCTGATTGAGCACCTTCTAGAGTTTGACTGAGACCAGGAATGGAACCTTGGAACTTAATCTTACCAAGCGAAGCTAAGTAATAAGTCACCCTCTTTCATCAGGCATCCACAAAAACTCTTTTACAGATAAGATCTATAGAGTGATTTTTCTCTTTCCCTGTAGGCTTGATCATACAGCAATAGAATTAAGATGCATATATGGGCCTCGGCCCCTTGATTCCTTTTCTTCTCAGTGATGTATTTGACAAATGCATTTATAAGCATAGGTGGGCAGGGCAAATGAGCGGGTGTTCACACCAGTCACAACCCTACCTAGAATAAAATAAAACAGAGAACCCCGGGAGGGGCGGGAAATAACAAACAAACAAAATTACAAGCACCCCCACCAGTTGTTTCAGATTTTCTGGAAAATTATATCTTACTCTTGTTCTTAGGCACTGAATGCCAGATTGGATGTTGATGTTATTGGTAGTGTTATGTTTGTTGTTATTATTATTTCTGATGTTACATGCTGCAATGCCACTATGCTATACCGAAAAACCCCCACTTTGGCTCTATTCGCTCCACCACACAATGGTAGAGAACACCTCCTACAAGGAACCAACCCCAAACAAAGAGATAGGAGTTAGGCCAGGGCCTAGTAGATCAAGTACAAATAAACCACAACCACCCCAATGACCTCAACAGAGGGAAACAGACTTACCCTGAAATTTCTATCCCTCAATGTCAAGGGCCTTAACCATCCCATAAAATGCAAAAAAAAGATAAACCTGATACTACATCAACATATTAGCATATTTTTCCTCCAAGAAACACATTTATTAAGAAAGGACCTCCATAGATTTGATAGTAGACAAATGGGAGAAGTGTATGCTTCCTGTGGAAGGAAAAAGAAAGCAGGAGTGTTGATAGGGTTCACAGCATTGGCAAACTTCAAACTTTCCCAAGTACAAAGAGATAAGGAGGGGATGTTCTTGCTGTTAGTGGGCACACTAAACTCACAGAGGGTAACCTTAGTTAATCTTTACACACCAAATGCAAATACATCCCAGTTTTTTCAAAAATACATACCCTATATCTCTCAAAAAGCAGAAAGCCTTCTGATTGTACAGGGAGATTTCAACTCCCCACTGTCAGAGCTAGGTCATTCTACCCGCTCACTTCTCGAAAATACCTCCCCCCCAAATATTGCTAATCTACTATCTTAACACAGCCTGATGGACGTTTGGCGATATCGTAATCCATCCACCAGGAGCTACATATTTCATTCCCAAGTCCATAACACATACTGCAAAATAGACCCCTGCCTACTAGAAAGAGACTTTCTACAGAGATGCATAAGTAGCAAGGTGATCCCCATTGTTTTCACCAATCACAACGCATTATTATCTAAATTTACTCGGTGGGACCCGGAACAGACATGTAAAAGAACGTGGCAGCTAGACAAAGGTCTACTCAAATGTTAATGGGTAAAAAAACAAACACCGACTGAGTTGAAAGATTATTTAGAGCTTAACACAGGCACAGTCTCATTCCCACAGACCCTGTGGGAGACAGTAAAATCAGTTTTAAGGGACAGTTTTATAGCTATCAAATCTGCTATAAACAAAAGAAGGAGGAAAAGGAACTCAGAATTATACAACCAATTGCAACAATAGGGAACTTGGCTTTTTTGGCTCTGTCCATAACTGGTTCTCCTCCTACCTCTCTGACCACTCCTTTAATGTGTCTCTCTCCAACTCCACCTCCTCCACCTCCTCCTCCTCCCCCCTCTCATTTGGTGTTCCTCAAGGCTCTGTTCTTGGCCCTCTCCTCTTCTCGATCTATACCTCATCCTTAGGCAAACTCATTGCCTCCCATGGCTTCCAGTACCTCCTCTATGCTGATGAAACTCAACTCTATCTCTCTACTCCTTCTCTCTCTTCCTCTGCTCAAGCTCATCTCATCAACTGTCTCTCTGACATCTCTACCTGGATGTCTCAACGTCAACTCAAACTCAACATGGCTAAAACTGAACTCCTTATCTTTCCCCC
>QEPC01015429.1:1361868-1373341 GCA_003113815.1 Sphenodon punctatus | reverse complement strand
GGAAGCGTGGTTCAAATTGACCCCATGTGGGTATTGACCGTGGCGAACATCTGGCGGCCGCCAAACAGACGTTCGAGACACATTGACCACAGGTGGGTATTCACCGTGGTTCACTGTGATCTCGTAACATCTGAAAATACCCTTTGATACCCAAACAAGTCCGGAGTCGTGAGGAATGCAGTAGCTGCCGTCCAATATCTTTGCTGAATATCGACTACAAAATTATCACCAAAACACTAGCAAACTGATTGATAGCAATTATTGGAGAAGTAATACATCCTGACAAGACAGGGTTCATACCAAACAGGCAGGGAATTGACAACATCAGGAAAACTGTCAATCTCCTGATAGCAGTCCAAAAATCAAATACCCCAACACTAATCCTCTTGGCTGATGCGGAGAAAGTGTTTGATCATTGTGAGCCAGAGTGTTTATATAAAATGGAATTTCCTATGAACAATTAAGGCCCTGAATCTAAACCCAAACTCTCAATTATTAATTAATGGTAATCTCTCGAAACCTTTTTATTTAACCAGAGACACCAGGCAGGGTTGCCCTCTGTCCCCCCTGCTCTTTAATATAACCTTGGAGCTACTGGTGTGTGCCATACGGCAAGAACAGGAAATACAGGGTGTACAAATAGGTACCATGCAGTATAAAATCTCTTTATTTGCAGACAACATGCTTGTCTATTTAAAACAGCCGAAGACAACAGTACCAAAGGTCCTCTGACAAATAGATAAAGTCAGCCTGATCTCAGGATACAAAATCAATTACCACAAATCCCAGGCACTCATATTAGCAAAAGATAAAGAGGTCAGGATGGCTATTGAAACACAAGTCCCTTTCACAATAATGCACAACCATTTTAAATACCTAGGAGTAAATATCACCTGGGACCACAGTAAGCTCTTTAAGGCTAATTTCCCTAGCATTCTTAACCAAATACGCACTGAGGTAGCAACTTAGCGACATCTCAAAACCTCATGGCTGCATTGCGCTAATTTATATAAAATGATTGCCCTGCCTAAAATGGCCCTGCACAAAGTAATGCCCCTACCGAACTACATACCAAAATCCTTTATCAAACAGTGTGAATGCACTCTCTTCAAAGTTGTCTGGAAGGGGAAGAAACACAGAATTAACAAACTCACCCTGGTAAGACGGAAGGATAAAGGAGGGATCAATATGTCAGACAAAAGCATATATATTAAAGCAGCATCCCTAAGGACACTTAAGTATTTGTACTACCCCACAATAAACACTGGCTAGGTAGAAATGGAGAAGCAGATACTGTGCATAAGTGACTTGCAAGAGTTGTTGACTAGCAGCTCACGCAATGACATCAGTAGACTATCAGCCCACCCTTTTACCCATATGGCCATTCAACACTGGCATCAAACACTAAAACAGATGAAGCTATACCTGTTGGTTTCTCCATTCTCCCCACTAAATACCCCAAAAGCAATAGACAATAAGATAGCTACTGAGCTGCGTAAAATACTTACCGAATGTGACATCAAAAGGGCAGAACAACTTTTCCACAGAAAGGAATTTATCTCACTCCAAGAATTAGAAGGGAAAATAAAATCAAAAATTAACATTTTTCAGTACCTCCAGTTTAAAAACATACACACTGAAAAAGAGCGTATCCGTCACTACCAAAGACCCACCATAGCTATTGAAAAGGTATTATTTAACCACTCCCCCAATAAGGGTACAATAGCAAGGATATACGGGGCGCTGATTCAGATCAGGACAGCCAAACAGATTCCCTATATAGCAAAGTGGGAGAAAGACCTGGGGATAAAATTTGATGAAATACAACTGGATCAAATTTGGCAACACATGCACAATTGTGAAAGCTCCCTCAAAATCAAGGAACCCCAAATAAAAGTAATAATGAGATATTACCTTACCCCGCAACACTTTAAGGCAATGTCTGGATCTGACTCGGGGCTCTGCTTTCGGGGGTGTGGAGTGCAGGGCACCTACCTACACTGCTGGTGGCACTGCCCAGTGGTCCAACACTCCTGGCGTTTAGTCTGGGACTATATGAAGACAGCGACAGGGTTAATAATACCGTTCCGGGCGGAAACAGCTCTGCTTGGATTATACCCGAACATTCCATTGATGAACCATCAGCAAGAAACCTGTAAATTAATGTCTCTGGGTGCGATCAACATAATATCATGAAACTGGAAAAAACGCAAGAGAACTGTCAGAGACAGAGTGGATGAAACATTTATGGTAGTCTATGGAAAAAATTGCCACAAACCTGGAAAACAAATCTAAGAAATTTACTACAAGATGGTTTACATGCATAGGAACTGTCCAGGACTATAATTTGTCAGAAGAAGTGAAGATGTACATAGGGGACTATTCAGTATGAGATAGAGGGGTTTGGCATACTGTTGCATTCGTTTTGTTATTGTTTGGGTTGTTTGCTTGTTATTGTATTACGTTGTAGTTGATTGTTGGAAAAATAATAAAACTTTGAGAAAAGAAAAAAAAAGGAAAAAAAGAGAAAGGAAACAGTCCCATCTGAGACCAATACTGGGCTTCTCTAAAGAAAAGAAAAGTTTGCAAGTAGGGACAAAGATTAGAGAAAAGTAGGACTTGCCTTTCTCGGCCAAAAGATCAGAAAATCCCAACTGGAAATTAAAATAAGTTTTAAAAGAATAAAGAAAAAACAAAACAAAAGAGAAATTAAACCAAAAATGGCTTGGAAACAGTAAAAAATGAGAATGAAATAAAGTAAATAAAAATAAAATAAAAGAGAAAAGTAAAAGCTTAAGAAGCTTAAAATTAACTTTAGAAATGGAAAAGGAAAGACTTAAGAAAAAACTTAGGAAAAAGACATGGAAAGTAAAGAATTAAAGCAAAGAAAAGAAACTAAGTCCCTTCAGGCCTATTCAGGCCTTTGCCTTTTAGCAAGTCTCCATAGCAAGCAAGATCTTCCCTTCTTGTTAACAATATTTCCCCAGATTTATAGGATTTTTGAGTCTTTCAATATGGCTGCTATGTGTTTCTCCAATCAGTGTTCAGCAGGTCAGGTGTCCTCCAGTAAAAATGAAGTTTGTTTCTTGCCAAGTGATGATGCTAGACAAAGGGTATTTTCAGACATTATGAGATCACAGTGAACCACGGTGAATACCCACCTGTGGTCAATGTGTCTCAAAAGTCTGTTTGGCGGCCGCCAGATGTTCGCCACGGTCAATACCCGCATGGGGTCAATTTGAACCACGCTTCCCGGGCAAGTGGGGGAAATATCCTGGGAAGCGTGGTCAAAGAGATCCCCGGCAGGGACCAAAAAAAAGTAACGTCTGGCCGGGCGCCACAGCCCGGAATCCCTGGCGGGATCCCGGGCCATGGCGAATCCGGCCCGACGTGGCCGCCGCATTGGCCCCGCCGCCCACCCGTCTCCCCGGAGGGTGGGCAGCGGGAGCGTGGAGGGGGCGGGGCCGTGCGGCCGCATGTTGCACCGTGTGGCCCTGCCCCCTCCCAGATTCCCTGCCGGGATCCCCCCGGTACGTCTGTTGAGGCGTTATGGGGTGACCCTGGCGGGGAATGAATAGGTTGATTTCGGTACGGGGCCAATGGGCCCCGTAACGTCTGAAATCACCCAAAGATGTTTTTGGTTTCCGTGTCTCCACTCTTCTTGATTATTTTGACTTTACCACTCCTTACTTCTATGAACCCAGACCATGGTAACCTTTTACCGGTCTTGATCTTTGTCCCACTCCAATAGAGTCTTTCTGTTTCTAAATATTACTGCCTAATTATAAGCCGAAAACATGTTATGAGTAATGTAACTGTTTTGACCCAATTTACAAAAGCAATTTGGGTCCCAAGCAAGCATGTTATCAGTGTCTCTTCAAATTTCTTTGTGTCAATTATCCTAAAAGTCAGACTAAAAAGCAAACTGTTTTCTAGGCCAAATTAAATCCCTATAGTCTTTTTCTCCCCAATAAAACCAGACCCCTACTTTCAAAGTTACATTATTAACAAAACGTTAACAGAAGTTAAAATACAATGTCAATGGATGGTGAACAGATCAAAAGCCTATGTTGAAGATGAAGAAACTAACATAAGCAAGTAAATTCCAACAAAGTATTATCAAATGGCAAGTAAGTTATTAAACAGCAAGCACATATTATATTAAAACAGGTGAACCGAGTCATTGTAGAAAACAAGTATTTATGCTGTGACGTACCATTAAGGGGCCCTATTGTGATATTCTACTTAGAATTAACTTCTAATTAACATCTTCTAACAACTATATTTTTTACTGCACTCCAGATCTCCTAATATCGTCAAAACAACCTAGCTGCAGCAAGGTCTTTCACATAACCATAACAAGATAGCCAGTGTTTACTGCCAGTTGTATAGCATGCCATAGGTCACAAGAAAATAAAAGAACAGAAAGGAAAAAGGATTCCATGTCCTATTCTGAAACATGAACACTTTAAATCTATGATGGATTTTATCCATAGTTAGGATGGAAAAGTAAATCTTAGACATGAGTAGACTATAAGGAATCACTCTTTCTTAGCTGGGCACTACCGGGGCACTCCATTCGATTCGGTATTGCTTTCAGCAAACAAAGCAAACAATATATCTAAAATATGTCACCTGTTTTAAAGGCTATGGCTTCTTTTGCCATACCATTACCAACTTAACAAAGCACACACTATTTGAGGTCCAAAAACCCACATACATATTTCTTAAAAGTGAATATGTTAAAAGCATTGATAGATTTTAACATAGGAATCAAGAAAACAGGGTTTTCCAGGTGTACAGCCAACATATACATAAGAAAGAACGTGTTTAATAAACATCTTTCAGCACAGAACCAAAAGCTGACAATTTTAATCTGACCTGTCCTTTAGCAATTCAAAGGTTGAAATGGACCTACTTTTCAGAATTTTTCAGATCTAAAATTCCTAGCTACAGAGAGGCATCAGCTACACTCTTATTAATGCCTGGAACAAGCTTCACTACAAGCAGAATATTATGGTTTAAATAAGCTAGCACAAATGCCTTCACAGTTTCATGGCCTGGGGGAATTTAGAGGACAGGGAATGGATGACGTGGACTACCATGAGGATGCCACATTAGAATAGGATGGAGTGGTTGAATTTTGTATTATTATTATTATTATTATTATTATTATTATTATTATTATTAATACTAATACTACTACTACTACTACTACTACTACTACTACTACTACTACTAATAATAATAATAATAATAATAATAATAATAGCAAGCATTTATGTAGCACCAGCAATGTACCTTGCATTTTACAAAGTAATTGAATAGATACGGTTCCTGCCCTTAGGGCTTACAATCTGAGAGATGGGGCGGGGGGGAGAGATGAAGGAAGGGGAACACCTATTCAATATCCCCTCCTGAAGGCACCACAAGAGGGAAGAAGAGTTGGGCTGCTCCAGGCTCAGGGACAGGGCTGTTGCAGTTCTGCTGTCCCTGGCTGATGTCCCCAGCTCCCAATTCCCACCGATTACCATGTCCAAGTGGCTGCCCTCCACTGGGGGATCTGTTGCAGGCTGTATCTTCCACTTGTAGAAGTTAGATGTGTCCAGATAGCAGTCCTTGCTGCTGCCAGTTTGGCTTCTGCCCGTGACTGAGGCAGGAGCTCAGGTTGTCTTGCTGGCACCTCCCACTCTAGACAATGTTCTCTTCTTGCGGGGCTAGCTTTTTATGATGGCCATCCCAGATTGATGCAGCAAGTATGGTCCGGATCAAGATCTTTCCCATCACAGCTGCTTCCACTGCAAACCATTTCAGATGCCTGGTACTATAACCAGAGAGCAGGGAGTCTACACCTTGTCCCATTCCTCAAAGGAGCGCGACAAGCGGATCGCTTGCTGTCAGGGTGGCTATAGGGGAGTCAAAGAATGAGACAGGATTTTATTCAGAGCACCCAGCCCTCAGTCATACTCTGGACTCCACTTACCTCCAAGCATTGCTAGTGCCAGAGTGCATTTGAAATGTAAATTGGTACTTGTCTTAACCTTGTCATGGCTGTTTTGTGTCGTCCTGTTTTGATAGTAGATTTCCAGTTAGTAAAAAATTCCCATGTCATTATTTTAAAAGCAGGGGCAATTTTCAAGCACTTCACAGAGAGCACAAGGTGATGGTTTGATCTACAAAGAGCAACATGCAGCTGAGCAATGGACCAGGATAACTGAGATGAGAAGCTTTCTCTGCTGCTCTAATGCAACTAATTTAAGAGACTGTAAAATTAAGTTAATTTTGTTTATAGTCTGAAATTATTAAAATATCAGAGAACAAACACAGGGAAGGAAAGACAAAAGAACTCTGGTGAGTGCCATACTGGTCATTTGCCATTCTGATGGCAATGCTAATAGGTGGTTGATATCTTACAGTCTTAAATAATCTTATAGTCTTAAATAATCAAAAAAGATAGGCATCTTTATTAGTGCTTATTAAATCTCATTTCACAAGGAAAAATGAAGAAACAAGGAGAACTGCTTCTTCTAGTCTCTTTCTTTGAAATCTAACTTTTTCACCATTGTTCTCCATTAGGGATAATCCTGATTTTCCCAGTGAAACACACAAAACTATTTTTCTTTAACCAGGGACTTACTGTAATTTTTCAGGAACACAAAAGTAATTATTGAGTAATGAAACTGTCAGATGGAAGAAAATAAAATATATTCTCATAGGGTAATTTCAGACGTTATGCGCTCCCGGGTCACCACAGTGGATTCCCAACCATGACGAGCTGGCTAACCCTCTCCCATGGTCCAGGAAAGCCCTGAACAGACATGACGGGAGTGGGACCATGACAAGGAAACGGACGGACGGACCATGGCCCGGGGCAATGCAACAGATGTTACGCAAATTCCGGACTGTGGTCAGAACACTCAGAAGACACCAGGGCAGGGCGGGAGACAGACATAGCCAACTGAGGGCAAACGAAGCCAAAAGTGCCAGAAGGAAATGCCCACACAAGGGAAACAGGAAGGGAGGGGGAAGAGGGAGAAGAGCGGGTGAGGCGGTACACACAACAGGCACAGGGAAGCCATGGACAAGGCAGAACACAAAACAGAAACACACGCCCGGGTGCAAACACACTCGAATGGGGGGGAAGGAAGGAAGGAAGGAAGGAAGGAAGGAAGGGGGAGAACAATGGGAAGGTCAACATTCACAGCAGCACTGACAAGGGGGGGAGATCCCCGGACCAAGGAAGCGGAGGGGACCTGTACGGAAACAGACCAGTTCACAGTGACAGGCACCCAGACCCCACTGACAGCACAGGACACCCAACAGCAACACATATACCCCAAGTCACAGGGAACCCCACAGGGATGGAGCACAGTCACAGGGGCCCCCACAGGGATGGAGCACAGTCCAGGGGGAGGGCAACCAAGCCAGGGAAGGCACCAGAGCAGTCCAAGGCTGGCCCAGGCAGCCGGGATCCCTCATGCTGATGCAAAGGCATGGCTGGGGACATAGGCGAGCTGGAACCGGCATGCAGCACAAGTAGCCCCCCCCCCCAGAGGAAGCAGGGAGGCACTCTCCAGGGGCCCCAGACCCGCACAGTCATGGAGGCACCCAGGGGGCGAGGGCGGGGAGGTCACGGACACAGGAGAGCGGGAAGCCGGGCAAGGATGACAACATCACTGGGAGAGAGGGTAGTGGGTTCAGGCAGCAGGAACCAGCCAAAGGGGGGGCTGGGCAGGAAGGGGAACACCATAGGCAGCAGTGGCCATGGAGGGGGCACAGCGACACAGGCAAGTGGAACCGAGGCAAGCAAAATGGCCAGAGCAGCCGTGGGGCCGGAACAGCAAGGAGCAAGCACTCAGGGCCCTGAACTGACAGGGGGTGAAAGGACCACACAGAGGGGCACACATCCATAGCACCAAACACACAGGGGGCCTCACAGCCAGATGCATGGGGTCATGAAGGGGCCTGGCATGGTGTGGTCCACCAGATGCACATAGTGGGGCCACTGAAGCATGCCCCAGTGGTAGCCCAGCCCCGACATATGGTGGGTGATGAGGTAGTAGGCTTTGAAAGGATCCGTCCTGGTGAGCCCCACCTGAACTTCAACACTAGACCACACAGCTGCCAGAGCCACCAGCTCCATTCCACTGGGCTCCGACAAGGCATAGTCAGTAGCAGGGGGCCATGGCAGGTGCCCATGCTCCAACAGGCAGTGATACTCCACCCCACATGAACGCTGGTATCCACGGGCCCCATGGATGCAGTCAAAGAAGGAAACAGCCAGGACAGGGCCCCCCTCCTCCAGACAGGTCATGAACCCAGCCAGGCTGCACACAGAGAGGGCCAACACTGTCTCCGCCAGGGACCACGCCACATGCAAGCACCTTATCTCTGGAACGTGCCCATCAGGAAAGGTACATAGGCCCAGTGCCTCCGCATGGAGCCGGCACTCGCGAGCGCTGGTCTCATAGCCAAAGTAGTGAAGGCTGGAGCTCAGACTTACATAGGCACCAGACAGGGTATCCGGGCAGCACAGGAGCAGTTGCACAGCCAGGGAATGCCACAGGTCACACAGTGCCATGGTCTCCCAGAAGGTCCAGCTATGGGAGGCACCAGGCAAACTGGGTCTCGGGAGCCCCAGAGCAGCACAGCTGGCCATGGTCCAGCAGGCAGAGGGTCTGAATAGCAAGGAATGAGGGGCCCCATGTTCCCATGGGGGCTAGGGAGGGATGCAGGGGAGCTCCAAGTACACGCGAAAAGCCTGCAGGCCACAACATGGGACGGTTAATGAGCGATGCATGGGGAGCGGACCCAGCACAGCTGCAGGAAGAGAGTTCACAGGCAGTAGAGTGAACACTGATAGCAGGAAGGTCATGACAACAGGCAACCAGCTGCGGACCACACTGACAGGTGCATGCGGGTCCGGGGCATGAGCCCCCATGCTGGGAGTGCAGGTGAACCCGGGGTGTGTGTGTGTGCCCCAGCACCTACAAACCAGACACTGCCTCGCTGGCGGTGGGGCAGGCGGGTGAGGGTGGCCAACACAGGTGCGCAGGGGCCACCCCCCAGGTGCAAGGGCGGGCCATGGAGCAGGGGTGGACCTGGGACACGGGTATGTGAGCTGTGTGCCGTACCACACCATAGGCATCCTCCACCATGGACATGGGCCAGAGGGGTGCATGTTGGATGCATGTGGCCATATGCACGGAGTGGTACTGGGCACACACCAACCTCATGGGCCTCTCCACTGACCTGCTCCACCTGGGCGCTTGGCCAGCATCTGGGGGTACCTGGCTAGCAGCGCTGTGGTCACCCAGCATGCCCACCACGGCCACCGGCGCTCCCTGGCCCGGCTCAGGGTCCTCCAGGCAGCAGGAGCATACCAATGGCCCTGCGCCTCACCCAAGGGTGGGCAGCTGCTCTTCATGAGGCAGCCGGGTGGCACCACTGGCACCGGGATACCATGGGACATGCAGCCTTTCTCAAAATGCTTATAGAAAGGTGAATCTGGGTCATGGAGCGGACACAGGAATGGTGGGCTGGGGCCCTGGCTCAGTGGGATGATGCAGCGTGGAGGGCATAATTCTGCATGGACAGGCGGTGCCTCCTGCACCTCATAGAACTGTTGAAACCCTGGCTGGAGCAGCAATGCACCCTCATGCGCTCCCCCTTACTCATGGTCCAGCATGTGGCCATCACTATCTGGGCACTGGCAACACCTGATTCCTGCCAGTCCGTGGCGCAGCACTTAGGTATAGATCTGAGCACCATCAGAGGCATCCTCTGGGACTTCTGCAAGGCAGTGGAGGGAGTGCTCCTGGACCGAGTGATCCAGCTGGTGGACAAGGAGACCATGATGGCCAGCTTCGAGGCTGGCAGCTTCCCCTACTGCCTGGGTGATGTGGATGGTACCCACATCAAGATCTTCCGCCCCTCTAACGGGGAGGCAGCTGAATATATCAACCGGTACGGGTACCATTCCCTGCAGCTACAGGGGGTTGTTGACCACTGGGGCTGGTTTATAGACATCCTCACCGGTCACTCCATCCGCAGCCATGATGCCCGGATCCTGACCATCTCTTTGCCCAGATGTACAGGGGGGACTATGCCGATATGAGGATTATCAGGATTGGTGGGGTGCTGATGCCCCCCTGCATCCTGGGTCACATGGCCTATCCTCTCCTCTGCTGGCTCATGAAAACGTACCCGGTCCCCAAGAACCCCATGGAGGTGCTGTTCAACTCCTGGCTATGTGCCTTAAGCACCATGGTCGAGAGGGCCTTCAGTGCCCTCAAGCAGCGCTGGAGGTGCCTTGCTGGCCACCTGGACTTCACTGTGGTAACCTCGGTCCTCATGATCAGTGCCTGCTGTGTCTTGTACAACATCTGTGTGACCGATGGGGTAGCCTTGGCGTTCCCACAACCCCAGTGGCTGCCGGGACCCATTCCGCTGTATGTGAATGCTGATAACCTGAGGGAGTACCGCTATGCCAAGCGGATCCGTGCTGCCCTGGAAAGGCGTATCACCATCCCGAAAGCAGATTGTCAGACAATAAAGGTTACATTTGGGTACACCCATGCGTTTATTGTACATTATGTGCCCCCCCATCACCCCCAGACTCCCTGCTTCCCCCTGTCGCGCCCTACCTCCCCCGTCTCCTTCACCCCCTACCCTGCTGCTTCCCGGGATGCCCCCTTGGCCACTCTGCGGGCGCCATGGAGCCCTAGGAGCTCCCCTCACCCCCACTATCGGTCTCCCCAACCGTGTCCTGGGAGGCCTCCATGTCCGGACTGGCCTGTGCAATGTGGATGGGGGGCGGGGGCAGGGGCGGTGCCAGATGGGCCCCCCTGGGCGGCTGATGCCTCCAGAGGCCTGGTGGGACCGGGAGGCAGATGTGCGGGCCCTGTGGGCATTCCGGCAGCTGGGGCGGTAGTGGAGGTGGTGGAAACGCCATGGGGGCCAGCTGAGTCATGGGCCCAGTAAGGTGCCGGGGGGAGTGGCCACCATGATGTACGTGCTCATAGTCCTTGCATGCAGCAGCAGTGCAGAGTCGATACCCAGGGACCAGTCCATCTTCCGGGTGTGCTCTGCTCCCAGCTGATCGATGACCTGATGTAGCATGCCCAACACATCCATCTGCCTGCTGTGCTCCCAGCACTCCTGCCTCTTTTCCAGATGCATTTCTGCCTCCATGTGCTGGTCCCCGGCCTCCATGTGCTGCAGGGTCCTCTCAGTAGCTGCCTCCATGCAGTCAATGGCCGTTATCATCCTCTCCCTCTGCTCTGTACTGGTCCAGACTATGTGCTCTTCCAGGTCCTCCCTCCGGCACCGTACCCATGCCCTGTGCTCCCTCATCCACTATGCCGGAGGTACGGGGTCGGCTGGTGGGGGCGCTGCTGGATATCCTGTTAGGGAGCAGAGTCCCAATCCTCGTCCCATGTTCCCTGCTTCCTGGGGTCCATGGGGACAGGCC
>QEPC01015429.1:1335090-1355419 GCA_003113815.1 Sphenodon punctatus | reverse complement strand
CAATGGAAGGCTGTAGCCCCTCCCTCCACAGCACGTCCCATACGTGCTGTGGACAGAGGAGCTCAGCCGCCCCAATCGCGTTTTCCATAGGAAAACGCTTTGGGCGGCTGATTTGTGAGCCTTCTGGCACCCACTCCTCTGGAGTGGGTGCCAGAAGGGAAGTAAAGCTGCAGCAGCCTCTGCCTTGCCTTTGCTTAGAGCGGAGGCTGCTGCAGCGGCGCTGTGGTCAGTTTCAGTGTGAAACTGACATGAAATTGACCACAGCGCTGCAGCAGCCTCGGCTCTGCAAAGGCGAGACAGAGGCTGCTGCGGGCGACGGGGAAGCGGCAGGGAGGTTTTTTTTTACTTTGAGCGGGGGCGCCTGTCGGGGGGTCAACGCTCCCAATTCCCCTGAAGGGGAGCTGCACCTGGGCCACCACCAGTTCCTCCTCCTCCTCCACCAGCAAATTTGCCCCCAGCTGGAGGATGCGACCTGCACCAACACTCTTCTTCTTCTTCTTCTTCTTTTTTTTAACAAAACCCACACACCAACAGTCACCCACAACACACACCAACCCACCCAAACACACAGCACAGCCAAACCCAACACAATTACAGCCAAAACACACGAACAAGCAGCCACCGAATCAAACACACACCCACTCACCTCACAGCTCCACATGCACACACGAATTTCCAGTTTCCGCCGCAATTTCTGGCTTCCCACGCTCTTGCGATATTTTCAGCCGAATGCCGAACAGCTGAACGCGAACTCAGCGATCCACCCGAACGGCGAACGGCCGAACGCGAATACATGATCCACCCGAATGGCCGAACACGAAGACGCGACGCGAACGTGGCCGAACCGAACGGCCGAACGTGTACTCGGCGATCCACCCGAACGGCCGAACATGAACACATGAACTGAATGCGGCTGAGCCAAACGGCAAAACCCGAACCGCGATCTGTTCACCTATCCCTATGTGTGTGTGTTTCCATGCACACGCGCTGTTCTGAACAGCCTAATACTTACAGCAGTACAAAAATAGATTTACATCTGTGTGTCTCATCCCTTCCTAGTTCATTCCTTTCCCTTGTGTGTCTGATCATCATTCATTGTTTTTGTCTGTATCCTTGTCTGTCTGTGTACTACTTCATGTCTGTCAGCATACTACAGTACATTATAATGTGTGTGCACAACACTATACAAAATGGGCACAATTTTATGCCCCGCGCATGCGCACAGACAGGAGTGCCGTGCTTGGCATGCATGCAGCCTGGCCCGACTCCAAACCCCCATGCCTTAACCCTACCTCTTCCACACAGCATACTTATGTGGTGCAGTGATTCATGGCTGGGCCAGGCTACACGCTTGCCGAGCATGGCTCTCCTGTATGCACATGTGCGTACGCATTACGTGTGCAAATCACGCATGCACCTAGCGTGTGCGGAGCATAGGATTGTGCTCAATACACATACCTTGATAGTGAGTATGAGAAAGGGAAGGGGAGTTGTGTCTTTGTGTCCATTGGGCAAGAGCAAAGGCAGGGGCCCTCTCAGACCGGGGAAGAGGGTGTGGGTTAGGAAGTGGTGTTGCCCCCAACATTAAGTGCATGATATTTTTCACAAGTCAGCTGCAGCAGCGTATGCTATTATCTGTGGAGGAGGCCACTACACGAGTGCTGAGTGATAGTCCTGCAACTGTGGAGCAGTCTCACCTCAGCCTGGAACTAGCAGCAGTGGCACTGGAGTGGGGGTAAAGTAGAGAGTGCAGCACACCCTTTTCAAATCTGAAGCATCAGCAGGGAGGCTTAGCAGCAGTGATGTGGGTGCTTCTGCTGAATTTTTTGTGGGAGCTTCTGGCAGGGGAGAGCCTACATACCTTGTTGTTCAGTCTCCCTCCCCCCAAGAGCAGCAACATGGAAAAAGGTGGCATTGTCCAGGGTGAGGTGGGTTTGAGGCTGGAACAGGAGTTTCCTGGGGACATCTCCCTTTTAGGGAAGGCTTATGCCTCCCCCACACCGGACCAGCATGGTGGGCATTCTGCAAGGGTAGTCTAGGAAGGAGGAGGTAGAGGATTTGAGGGACATCTCCCTTGGAAGCATGGTTTACCTCCTCCATGGGGAGAACCTGGGGGAGTTTAGGCAGGAGGAGAATTAGGGGTACATCCCATCTGGTGCCAGCTCCCCAGGAAGCCCAACTTCTCCTATTGCTGCTGCTTCTACCCACCAGTCTTTCTCTGGGTAATTTCAGATGTTATGGAATCACAGTCAACCATGGTAAGTCACAGTGGATTCAGGGTGGTGGCCATGATCCCATGAACATCTGTTTGAGCGCTGCCAGATGTACACCATGGTGAATTCATGGCGGGGTTCAAAGTGAACCACAGGTCTGGAGGTGAGGCTAGCCTCACCTCCAGAACCATGGTTAGGTTGGCAATGATCCTTGCTGGGGCTGGCAATGGCCGCAATTCATGTCTGCTTGCCAGCCCCGCCCCAGAATCAGATCCCAACCATGGGACAGAGTCGGCTGCTGCGGCCTCATTGGCCGCTACACCCGCCCATCTCCCCATGGGCAGGAAGCCAAGGGAGCACAGGGGGGTAGTGCTGAGTGGCCGCATATTGTTCCGTGCAGCCCCGCCCCTTCCCCACGCAGCCCTGCCCCCCTTCCTGATCCCCCTCAGAGATCAGGCTGGCATGTCTAAAGGACGTCCAGTCTGATCACAGACCGGGATCCATGACGGATCCCAGTCCAGGGTTCAGCGTGGCAGGATGAAAGGTCTGTCACGTCTGAATTTACCCGATGTCTCCAATGTCTACCCCCTGGGGCATGTTGTTTTTGTCCCAAAATTTTCAGGACTAGTATTTGCACAACTTCTGTTAAAATCATAAACATTAAATTGCTTATAAAATCATTACTCATTTTATCCATTTTTTCCAATATTTGGCAGATATGATACCTTTTGGGAGGGGTACAATCTGTCCATATTTCATCCAAATTGGTTTTGCAAACATAGAAGTTACAGCCTGAAATGCATGCACAAACTTAATGCTTATACAACAGAGATATTTTATCCAATCCTTCTGAAATTTTATGTTAATAATACCTTTGACAAGGGGAATAAGGTGTCCAAGTGTCATCAACATTGGATAGAGAAAAAGTTGTCATAGCTGGAATGTGTCTTCAAAGTACAACATTAAATTGCTTATAAAATTGAAACTCTTTGTCCAATCTTTGGGTAATTTGGTGGGGATGGCCCCTTGAGTAAGAGCTACATGATTGCCAAATTGCATGAAAATATGATGAAAAAGTGAAGATATTACAGTCATAAGTCCATTCCTCTTTGAAACCAATAGGATGGGAATAACTAAAATAATAACTCTTGCCCCCACTCTTTTTAATTTTGTTCTCAATGATGTGATTGACTTTTTGAACAGGGTGGACACCCATGCCCCGAAGCTCGGTGACAAGAAATCACTTCACTTTTATATGCTGATGACACGGTTCTGCTCTCCCAGACCCTTGTTGGTATGAGGAGAGTCATGCAGAGGTTTAAGGAGTATTGTGCTATTGAAGCCCTTACCATCAATTATGACAAAACTAAGGTGATGGTAGTGGGAGCGCGAGGTCGTGTCAAACTGCACCAGTGGTTTATCGGACAGAACCAGATCGAACAAGTTTCCCGTTATAAATATCTGGTGGTAACTTTCGCATCCTCATTAATCTGGAAACCTCATTTCGAGGCAGCTTTATCTATGGCAAAGAAGACTTCTGCTGCCATTATAATTTTTTCTTTAAAGGCGGTGGCAAATTGGTTCTCCCTGCTATTAGACTTTTTAAGGCAAAGTGAGCCCCCAAATACTTGATGCTTTCTCAATCTGGGGCCTGGGGTTTATTGATAAACTCAAAGTTATCCAGAATAGATTTTTACGGTCAATGCTAGGAGTCCCTGGGGAACCCTTCAGGCAATTTTGCGTTGCGAGTCATCCTGCTCCTCAATTAGATCTTGTGCTTTTCCGGCTTTACTGAAATTTTGGTTAAAAACCCATTTTACTGTGCTGCATGGAAGGTCTCTTATCTCTATGGTAACAACCAATGGGTTTTTTCGTTAGTGGGACACTGCAGTTGATGCAGTGGTGATGAAACTGGGATTTTCAAAGGCCGCTCTGTTACCCCTGGGCCAGAAGGGAGCCTATGCTGCTCTCAAACAAAGAGTTATGGATCAGAAGATCCAACATGATAACTCCCTTTTGGTTTCTCAGAAAGTTGAACCGACTTATTTACAGATGAGCACCTCCTGTGTTGGTCCGAGCTACCTTGAGAACTGTCTCGACCCTATTCTTTGCCACAATCACAACCATGGCGTAGTTCTTTAAAAATGATCTATTATTATTATTATTAACAAACATTTATATAGCGCCAGCAGTGTACCTGGCACTTTACAAAGTAATAAAATAGACACGGTCCCTGCCCCTAGGGCTTACAATCTGAGAGACAGGAGCTGGGGGAGAGACTTAGGAAGGGGAACAGAGGGAGAGACAAGGGGTCTAACATTCATGAAGATGCGAGGTCTCAAGTGCACGTACTTGGCTTGGTTACGATGAGAATGACAGCAGGCAGGTCCATGTTGCAAGGATAAGGGTAAACCGATCGTAGGTATAGGAATAGTGGCTCAGCAGGATAAAGAGTCAGACAGAGCAGAGCGAAAGAGGTGAGTTTTAAGGAGAGATTTGAAGGTATGAAGGGAGGGGGCAAGGCGGATGTGGACAGGGAGGGAGTTCCAGGCATGGGGGGCAGCAAGTGAGAAGGGACGAAGGCGCTTAGGGGAGCAGGGAAGGCGTGGAAGGGTGAGAGAAGGGACAGAGGAGGAGCGAAGTGCACGGGCTGGAGTATGGAGGGCGATAAGTGCAGAGAGGTAGGGGGGAGCAAGGTTGTGAAGAGCTTTATAGGTGAAGACTAGGAGCTTGTGCAGGATTCGTTCAGGAAGGGGAAGCCAGTGAAGCGAAGAGAGGAGGGGCTGCACATGGTCGAAGCGACTGGCGAGGTAGATGACCCTGGCAGCAGAGTTTTGGACAGAGATGAGGGGAGAAAGGTGAGACCGGGGAAGGCCAGTGAGAAGGAGGTTACAGTAATCGAGGCGAGAGATGACCAGAGCATGAACAGGAGTTTTGGCAGTTGCAATTGGCAGTCTATGTTGCAATTGGTCGGCTTCAGCATGAGTCGAGTGCCACCTGTGCTCCAACTACCTACCCTCCTGCTTCAATTGCCTCAGGTCCCCCATATATCAGGGGAACTGTGCTACTGCTGTAGTGGGAGTGGATGCCTGGGTTCAACCGTGTTGATTGTCATGGTCAGAATGTCATTCCACAAGATGGTCAGGTATTCAACAGTGAAGTCATCAAGGTCAGTAGGCATATTCCCCAGAGAGTTCTGGAAATCAATTGGACCCATCAGTCTCCAGGGGCTGACAAAACTAACTGGTCCACCACCCTGATGAGGACATAGGAGGGCAGGGATCTGGGCCTTCAGCAGGTAATGGCCCAACCATGACAATGGTGTTACAACAACACCCCAATAATCAGAACCCCTGTTTCCAGGCTGGTTCAAAACATCAAATCCAGCGGGTGTCCCTCCTCATGCTTGGGGCCAGATACTCTCTGGGATAGGCCCATGGTTGTCATGGTGGCCATGAACTCCTGCTCTGCCCCTAAAAGGCCAGTTTCAACATGTATGTTAAAATCACCCAAAACAGCAAGTTTAGGTGATCTCAGCACCACCTCCGAGGACAGCATGGCTAGAACAGTCAGGAAATCCACTGTGCAGCTGGGTGGTCGGCACACCAAGAGAATCCCCAAACTACGCCTGGCCAAATTCAACAGCAGGTGGACACACTCTATACTCAATTTAGTGCTGTCACTAAGCCAGGAGCATATCATCTAGAACTGAAATGAATATTTGTGGCACATACAATATCCAACAAATCTGGTCACTTATTTGGGTTCAGTAATGTTGATATAAACCTCCCCATTGGATATCCATTCCAAGTACTCCAGCTTGGTAATTTTATTTTATTTTATTTTTGTCGTTTTTTTTATAAAGATAAATCATTTAGATAATTGGGTTATTTTATTTCTGCAATATTAGTGTAATTGTATGTATGCAGTAGATGTATGTAATTGGATGTATGCACTACCAATGCTCCACAGTTAGGGCAGCAGTAAAAGCAAATATTACAGTGTGGGGCCAAACCAAAAGGTGGTCACCTTTGGAGGCCCCTTCCTTCATTTGAGAAAAATATCCCTTCCAGCTACTGCTGCACTAGACTGTTGGCTTCTGAAAATTCCATATCGCCAGGGAGCAAGGCTCAGGTCCTGATTTGGATGCTCATGCATTTCCCCTGTAGATATAAAGTTGTTCTCTCAGCATTTTAGATTGCAACATCAAACTTGTTTACACATATTGTAACGTGTGATCTTTCATGTAAAAATAAATCAAAGTTCAAGGGATTTTTGATTGATCATACTGACCTTTACTATATTTCTTTATTTAAATTAAGAGTTTAAAATTATTAAGGGGTACTTCAAGCTTGTCTCTTTGTTATTTGGATTCCTTGCCATCTTTCTTTAGAGTGCTTGTTTCTCCATGTCTTAAATTTTTGTTTAATTCCAAGATAAACTACAGTACTAATCTTCTTATTCAGATACTGTGCAGGTTACTGTCACACCAATATAATGTGTTTGAGAGCTGTGGAGGACCTAAAACCTGTTCCGAATAAGGTCAGATCCCGATTAAAGAGATCAGAGGAAGGGGGTTCTAATTTGTACACCTAATCATTTTAAGAGGATATTATGAAGGCAAATAGCATAACTAGGTTTTTTTAAAATGGGTAAGTTTCTGAAAGACAACTCCATAACTGGTTGTTAATCAAGTTGGTCATTTGATCTCTGACTTTTGGGGGATGGAAGTGAGTATCAGGAAATGGATCATCATATTACAAACAACCAGTTGTGAGCTTCTCTTGAAGTAATCCTGGTTGGACACTGAAATATAATATTGGGCTAGATGGACCATTGCTCTGAACTAGTATGATACTTCCTATGTTATTACAATTTTAAAAATCACCATGTATAGAAACTAAAGATAGACCTGCCTTACAAATTGAAATATAGTTCTGAACTGTCTAGACCTAGATCAGTCCTTCAAGAGAAGTTTGAATAGAATGTAGTGTGATTTTCCATTTCTCAAGAGTTAGGTATGGGGCCTGATGACTGCTTGAGGGAACAGAACAGAAGTTGATATTTCTTTATTTTACAAATTTTTACCCCGCCCCTCCTGCCAAAGCATCTTGGGCCGATAAATATAAAACAATACAGTCCACCAAGGGAGATATTAACAAATAAACAAAAGGAAACCCCCCTCCACCCTAACCCTCAAACCCCCCACCCTACTAATTTCCCTCACTGAAAGCCTGGCGGAATAGCCAGGTCTTACATTGTCGGTGGATAGAGGGGCGATCTGGGGCCACACGGGTCTCCACTGGAAGGGAGTTCCACAGCATAGATCCAGCCACCAAGAACACTCTCTCAATAGTCACCCCGCGAGCCACTCGCAGGACTTCAAGAAAGGTGCTCCTGGGAGACTGCAGGGGTCGATCCAGAAGCTGGGGAGTGAGACAGTCCTCCATTTGTTGGATATGTGAATAAAATAGAAATATCCCATTAGTTCTTATAGAAAGGACTAGCTATGGGGGGTGGGGCATAGCTCAAGTGGTAAGCACATGTGCTTTGCATGTATAAGGTCCCAGCTTCGATCCCTGGTAGCATGCCTGGGGGAGGCCCCTGCTGGGGGCTTGGAGGGGTCTCAGATAGCACACTGGGATGACCTCTGCCAGAGACCCTGGAAGAGCCAGATTTGGACCCGAATTTGAAACCCCTGCTGCTGTGTCAGGTTGTGACAATACTGGGTTAAAATGGACCATTGGTCTGACTCAGTTAGGCAGTTTAGTTTAGTTTAGTTTTAGTTTGGACAATCTTAACTGTTTTAGAATTCAACTACCCTGAAAATATGAAATAAATAAAGCTGATTCTCTATATTTTCAATGTTAAGAATTGTGAACTGGGGATCTGGAAAGTACTAGATGTTACTTACCATCCACAATGTGATTATAACATATTCAAATAGTTTATTTGCGTGAACCTAGGCCATTGCAGACATACATAAATAAGTACATAAATACATACAGAATAAAACAAGTTACATGTTGAGTTAATTCATATAGTCATATTTTTTATGCCAGCTGGTAAAGACAATCATCATAACAAATGAAAGTGGTAACACATACCAACCCAGAAGAACATCAAAAAAATGAACACGTAAAAAGTTTTAAAAGAAACCTGCAAATCCATTTCCAATCTTTAGTTTCACTCCAATCGCTAATTACTCATTAATCTATACTTAAGCAACAGAAGTTTATTTCAATTTGTCCCTGATGTAATTCCACCGAAATCAATTTTTAAAAATTTATTTTATTTATTTAAATGTATATGCCACCCTTCCCATAGGCTCAGGGCACCTTATAGACCATAAAAAATATTTTAAACTAATACAAAACCCTCTAACAAACAACAACAGAATAATTATGGGGTTATTAGACTGCTATTTCTCAGACTTTTTGCCTAAAGGACCCTATTTTAAGATTTAGTATACAAACCTCCACCAGTTGGGAAACAACTTGGATGTTAGGCTACACCACAGATTTATCATACCTAGAATGGAATCAAAATTTCAGTCTAGATTCCATTTTTGACAGATCTAGCTATTTCAATCTTTTGCGCAAAATGTAGACTGGTATATGGTACAATCTGCATTTTGCCAGAATGATTCTACTAAATGATTCCACTAAATGATTCTATGTTCAAAATGGCAGTTGCTGAATTGCACATGAGCAAAATGGCTGCACAGTGTAGGCTGCCACCATTTTGAGCATGCACAGAAGTAGGTGGAATCAATATGTTGGAACTTGGATTGGAATTCCACTATAGTGGTCTGAAAATGTGGAAGAGAATTGTGAAATGATAGGGCTGTACTACTTGTAGATCCAGATCTTTCAGCTGAAAGAGCAGAGCTTGTGCAGATGGAGAAAACTAGAGTGCTCAGTTCACTCCCTCTTGTTGACAACCCACCAAGAATTATCCGGTTGCACTATTGTGTAGGAGCGTAAGCCAGGGTCACATTGCAGTAGGTGAAGCCCAAACATGCAGTTAAAGGTCCGATTCCTGTACCATATGGTTTAAAATTTAACTAGGCTACCACATCAGCCTCACCCATCAGGGATTCCTGTCTGGACTAATTCTAGCCTTATGAGACCTCAGCTATTCTTGACCATGCACCGTTGTTGGTATATCTTCTCTTTCTTCTTTTGCATAACCATGCAGGTCCTATCATGGCGAGTCTGTGGTGAAGTCATGCCTATTCTGCACACTTCTGTCTAATGGAACAAAAGCTTTAGTCCCTTTATTTTCATGGTCAAGTGCTTCTCAAGATAGGGACGGAAGTCATTTTTAAAAAAATACTACTTCTTTTGCAATGACTATAAAAAAGATGCTTACTGTGTGACAGGGTCACAGGCATAAAAGAATTGTTCAGCCCCTGTTAGAGGAATTTATGTCACTACACCTTTAATAAAAGACACTGAGAGGTTAAAGGAAGTCAACTGATTAGGGCTGAAGCGGCAGCATTGTTTTCATTTTTGCTACTTATTGTCGATGTTTGGCAGTCCTGCCTCTGATTCAATGACATTTTCCATCTGTTTCTGACAGTTTCTGACATTTTGTGACAGTTTCTGACATTTAATTACCTTCCAACAATTGCAGTCATGTGACATTTCTGGTATTTTACAATAGTTTCTGGCTTTTGCAACAGTTTCCCCTTTGCTTTCTGGCAGCCCTCTTCAAGTCTATGGCCCGCTGCCCATGCTGACGCACCATGGCAGGCCTCATGCTGCACGCTTCACTGACTCCACGTCCACTCCCCAACCTCCCAACTGGCTACAGCCCCCCTGCCCTTTCCCCAATCCTGCAGTTACTAATTGGTGACAGGAGGCAATGGCAGCGGCACAGGGTTGAACTCCATCTGGAGATCCCAGAGTCAGAGGTGAGTAGTCGGGACACAGGGGCCATGCACCGCAGGGTCACATGTGCGGGCTGGGGACTAGAGGTATGTGGAGAAATCCTGGGGGGGAATGTAGGTCGGGGGTGTGGAGCCCTCCTCCTAGGTGATCCTTTTAAGTATTGGACTTGACTGGGGATGCTGTACAGGGAAAATGACAACAGATAGGCAGTTTCCAACAAAATTGTCAGAAACTGTAACATCATTTGAGGTTTACAGCTGACAAGACCGTTGACTACAAAATCAGAGAGAATGCTCAGGGGGATTCTGAGGAGACTGGTTGTCTGCTGAGAGCTAGAGACAGCTAGAGCCAGAGGACTGGAAAAGCCCAAGCCCTAGAGAAGAGGGGAAAACTGGTAAGCTAAGAGAGCCTCGACTGTGTTAACGTCACAACTACAGAGAACTCCTGAACTCAAGGGGACCCAGAGTGAGCCAGACCAAGCTACAAATGGGAGGCTTTGAGCTTTTTAACCCTTTTGAGGTAAGGGGTTTGGAGTCAGCCCACTTGCCAAATTAAATAAATGATCTGGTGATCTGGGTTGGCCCCAGAGAGTCGCAGGAAGCTACAAGAATGTTTGGGGTGTGGCAGGGAGTGAACTTATTCCCAAAGAACTGAAAATGGGCTGCTTTCCAGGAGAAGAGTCAAACCCTACCACAGACTGGATCAAGCAAATAAGTACAGATATCTAGTAATGTAAAGAAGTTGGCAGAACAGGGTTGTAGATGTCTAAAGACTTTTTTGTTGATGTTGTTTGTTTAATAATTAATTACACGAGAGCACCCTTTTTCTTGAAGTGCACTGCTTAGCGGCGTGGTGTTGATATGTTGATGTGTTGCAAACATTTGAATTTTGGGGATATCAGCAGCTCAAAGAACCGGCAGTAGAAAGACTTTGCTGTCTTTCTTTTGTGCCCTGCCACTCACGATGAAAAAAGATACACTTTCTAAGATGCAACATAACCACAGTGGCACCATCACATCATTTGATAAGAACTGTTATTTGTGGCAAAGAGGCCAGGGTTTTTTGTTATTATATTTTTTCCCCAAGACTCATAAACAGCAGGACATCAACATCAAAAGAACTATGATTCTGCATGAGAATTACTGCCATTGTCGAATGTGTCTGTTCCAGGTGCTTGATTTTCACTGAAACAGCTTGCTTTCAGAAACAGATATGTTTTTAGCATGAATGTGTGGCAGGAACAGGCAAAGGATATTAATGAAAATATTGATCCTACAGGTGAGGCAGGTTTTGCAGCCTCACGTATCCTGTCCCTGGCGTGCATGAGTCCAAATTAATAATTGTTGTAATAACTTCATCTTTATTAACAATCACCTTATTCTGTGCTCTGGTTCAGTGGCCATCTTATTGTATAGGTCATTATTTGGTAAAGGTCAGAGACTGTAATTGGTAAATGTTATACACATTCATCATTTTTATATTCAATAAAGTTTCTAGATGTGCACTTATTAGTTAATAGAGAACCAATGTTCCTGTCCCCTTCCTTTTGCCAAGACTTATCAAACCATCTGCAAGAAACACCAATTTAATTTATTTTTTTGTCACTTCAAACCCTGGATATGCTTTATCTTATTTAAAGGACGGCATGAATGATGAGTTTCACATTCTTCCTCTCTAGAATGAAAAAAGTACACGTTCTGAATATACTGCTCCCAATATACACCTCGCTATAAATGTGCTCCAAGAGAATAGGAAAGATATTTATTTCAAGAAACAACTGATTTCAGGGAGACTCCCCTTAAGACTTATTAGATTTGCATATAGTCATTCAAGACACAGAATTTTTGTATGTTTGTCTCACCTCTAGTTTTTCACTTCCCTCACTTAGGTTATCCACAACACCTCCTCTTTCTCTGGCTACTTCAAGTCTGACTACTTCATCTCATTTCGGTCTTTCATGACCTTTCTTGTTTGCATATTCAAAGGTCTCTCACTCCTTTTTTTCTCCTGCATTTCCATGCCTGATGAGCAAGGAAGCAAATAAGTAGTTCTAATGCCCATCTTTCCAACTAGGGAAGACAGTACAGGAATTCTGTCTTGCTGTGCCTGTCTGGCATTGAAATTATAAGGCACAGTGTGACCACAGATAATCTGGATGGCAGGCAGGGCCAGCCTTAGAATTTTGGGAGCCCAGGCAAAAATAAAATGTGCCCCCCACCATTACCCCACAGTCCATAGCCTCACCCCTTTGAACAAATTTGCACTCTGGTACTTGCTTACAAAAACAAAGAAGAATCATATGTTTCACACACACACACACACACACACACACACAGAGGCTTTCCCATGCAGACAGATTCACACAAGTGCTCTCTCTCTCTTTCTTTCTCTCTCTCTCTCTCTCTCTCTCACACACACACACACACACANCACACACACACACACACACACACACACACACACACACATACACATACACACACACACACTGGGCTTCAGGGATAAGTGATTTATAGAAAGTGTGGGGAGGAGAAGACAGGGCCCTGCATGAAGCAGCTACCAAGGGGACTGAGAGTTGCAGATAGAAAAGTCCCCCTCCCCGCCCCCCAGACACAGCCCATCCTGTGGCCTCAGGAGTGCTTGGCCTCAGGACTGGCCTACTTGTGGGCACTTCTGACCACAAGGCCATGATCATGGCCTCTACTATCCCTAATTAAGGCTGGTCCTGCTGGCACGTTGGGCATATCGGTTGTGTGTAATTGTGTAATCCTAAGGGTTTTTTTCATCCTTCAAAAGCTTATCTGAATTTATTTGGTTTAGAAGTAGACTTAGAGTTATGAAAAATAATCTTCTTTGACAGATTACTGGTAGATATCCTTATTTAGACCGTGTTGAGAAGACAGTAAGAAACTCTGATTCTCATACTCTAATCTCCTTGCTTGACTTAGGCTCTTTTCAAATGGGCTTCCAGAGGAAACACGCTGCAGGGGTTTGGGTGAGGCAGCGACAGTTGCGTGGGCCATCACATGGATGCCCACCCATCTCCACGCACAGAGACACCTGCGTTTTCCCCAATGCTTCCGTACATGGGCAATGGGTGGAGTATGGGAGCGCACATGCACCCAACCCATCCCCACCTGTGGTCAGATGGACACCCCCTTCCCTGCCCATGCTGTTGCACATGTGGACAACCGGGGGGGGGGGGGGAGAGTCCGTGTAAAAAGGACCTCAGACCTGAAAGAAATAGGTGCTTTTTATTTATGAATATTATTAACATTTTTCTATACACATCTCCAGGTAAATACCCATACCCAAAATGACATTAATGTATATATAAATTGAATGTTTCATTTTGAATAGTCTGCATTTTTATTTCAGTTTGCATATTAAGTTGCATGTCCAAAATAAATAAATAAATAAATAAATAAATAAATAAATAAATAATTTTTTTTTTAAAAAAAAGCGGAAAATGAGCCTGGAAAGCTGAAATGAAATGGTATATGAATGAAATGGTAATGAGGAGGGTTTTTTTTATCAATTTTTATGGACCTGAGCTGAAGTGGGTGAACTGTTGAATGCAATATTTACCTTGCCTAGTCGCTTCAGCACTAGTCAGACTGAAAACAGGAAAAAAAG
Source organism: Sphenodon punctatus (assembly GCA_003113815.1). NCBI lineage: Eukaryota > Metazoa > Chordata > Lepidosauria > Sphenodontia > Sphenodontidae > Sphenodon > Sphenodon punctatus. The sequence continues at coordinate 1,341,675 of QEPC01015429.1, read as the reverse complement.
AAGCAGATAGAAATTCAGGAGAGGCAAAGCTACATGTGGAAATGTGGGTCTCAGATCATCAGAAGAATGGAACTTAATAAAAAAAATCAGTTTATTGTCAGATCCTACTTATATTAATTTCCTTTGACTTAAGTGTGAATTGATCAAGTTTAAAGATGAAATAGGAAACTGGAACTATTTGGTATCTGGTTGGATACCGAATTGTATCCAGTTTAGTATCCAATGAATATCCACTTAACTGGATTATTGTTTACCATGTTATATTTATCACATTACCATTTCCCACATTCCCATTTAATTACTGTCTGACTTTTTGGTTTTCTTAACTCTATCCCTCTATCCAGACTGGTTTGGTTATGCAATAATGCACTAAACAGTAATATATTAAACAGAAAATGGTAATTTGGTAAACATTAATCAGTAAATGGTAATATCCAGTATTCTGGTTTGGTGATTAACCTCTGCAGTTACCGGATAGTTACCAAATAACGGCCAAATTATCTTGAATACCATATATCAACCGCAGAAAAAATTTTGGGGGGCTGTTTCAGTTCTAGCTAAGTTAACTACAGAAAGAGAGTGTGAAAGACATTTCCAATCAAAAAGAGGTACTGGAACTGGAAGAAAGCCAACATTTCTAGCCTTGCTGGTCCCTCAGAACCAAGAGGTTGAAGTATATCTGTCAGTCTTTTATTACCTTGGGTATTTTTAAATGTGATGGCTGAGAAACTATCAGGCTCACCCCGAGTAGAGGTCTTCCCTGCTGCCAAACAAACATTCCAGTGGCCAGGGCTAGGGAGGGAGCAGGGAAAGGGCAGGGGCTGGGTTTAGGTGGAGCGGGTCATCAGACGTGATGGCTTGCTCTACCACAGTCCTGGGGATGCCTATACATCCAGTGAAGCCCAGCACACATACCATGTTAGCCCTGCCATGGTTCAGTGTTACTTCTGCTCCTGTCCATGGTAAACATCTGGTGGATGAGGAGCTGACACGAAATCCCCACCTGGGGATGGGTGTATGATGGGTGTCCATCCGTGTGAACAGCACAGGCGGTGGGTGAGGGTGAATGCGCGCTCCCAACACACACTCATCTCCACCCATCACCCACCCATGGAACCATCCAGAAAAATGGAGGAGGCTCCATGGGTGGAGGTGGGTGTGCGCCCATAGAATGGGCACACACCCACCTTCACCCACTGCACCAGCACATCCACTTCTGCCTGTGTAAAAAAGGGCCTATGTTTAGAATGTGAGTTCAAAATAAGTTCAAAATTTGAAAGCATTCTCCTTCCTGGAGCAGGCGACCAAATGTTGTTTGAATCGGGGCCAATTCTGGCTGATCTTGTTCCAGTCAGGTATTCCATGCAGCACCAGCTGTGACCGGAGGGACAGGGGGGCAGTGTATCTATGGTTTTTAAAGAGGGGCGGTCTGCGAGGAGGTATCCAGTGCGATCCATGGTAGGTATTCAGGGTCTTCAACTTGTGTTTTATTTGGCAGGGGAGAGTTTGGGTGTGCTACTGGTATACCGTGCACCTACCAGTCCAGTGGCCTCCCTGCAGGTTGTGTCGGAGGTTGTGTTGGAGGTGGTGCTTCTGTCCCCAAGGACGATAGTCCTTGGGGACTTCAACATTCATGCTAACGCAGGTCTTGGGAGAGCCGAGCATGAGTTCATGGCCGCTATGGCAATCATGGGCCTGTCCCAGATGGTCAACGGCCTGACACATCTTGAAGACATACCTTAGACATCATGTTTTGCACTGGCCTTGAGGCGGGTGGTCCGTTAATGGGGTATCAGCTGTGCCCTTGTCATGGATGGACCATTACGTCCTGCAGACCTCCCTTCTAGCATATGTCTGCCCCCGGAAGGGTGAGGAACCTATTAGGATGGCCCACCCCTGGAGGCTGTTGGACCCAGTATGGTTTCTAGGCACTCTGGGGGAGTGACCTTGATGACCATCACATTGATGGCCTTGTCAAGCTGTGGAACACTTTGCTGACGGAGGCCATCAATCAAATGGCTTCCAGGCGTCCGCTGTCCAGGCGGAGGTTCTGCAGTCCTCCTTGGTTCTCCGAGGAGCTGCGGATGCTGAAGCAGGTGGAGTAACAGTTGGAGCAATGGTGGTGTCGTTCTCAGGCTGAAGCCGACAGATTGTGGCATAGAGCGAGTTTACAAGCCTATGCTGTGGCTATGCGGGCAGCAAAGAGGGAATTCTTTGCTATCCTCATAGCATCTGCTAAATCCCGTCCGATGGAGCTGTTCCAGGTTGTACAGGGGCTGGTCAGTCCGACCCCCCTCAACCCTGGAGTTGAGTCATCATCTGCCTGCTGTGACCTTTTTTCAGATTATTTTGTGGAGAAAATCGCTCATATTCACCAAGACCTCGATGCTGCACTTAATACAGTGGAGGAGGTAGAGGTGGTAGAAGCCCCACCTTGTCCGATTTTGTGGGATCAGTTTCAGGCGGTGACACCCATTGATGTGGTGGGGGTGATGGGGGAAGTTCGTGCCACCTCTTGTGAACTAGATCTGTGCTCGTCCTGGCTGATTAAGATATGCTGGGAGACAATGGGGCCATTGTTGGCTGGAGTGGTCAGCACCTCCCTGGAGGAGGACAGAGTTCCGGGCTGCCTCAAGAAGGCAGTGGTGCGACCTCTGCTCAAGAAACCATCAGTTGATGTTGACTCCCCTGCCAGCTATCTGCCTGTCTCTAACCTTCCCTTTTTAGGGAAAGTTATTGAACGTGTAGTGGCTCAGCAGCTCCAAGGGCATCTTGACCACACCGGTAATCTGGATCCCTCGCAGTCTGGCTTTCATCTGGGGCATGGCACTGAGACAGCATTGGTGGCTTTGGTCGATGATCTACACCATGAAAAGGATAAGGGCGACCCTTTTGGTCTTATTAGTTCTGTCAGCTGCATTTGATACCATTGACCATGATATGCTGGTGACCCGCCTCTGGGACAGTGCAGGGGTGGGCGGGATCATTCTTGAATGGTGTGATTTGGTGTAAGCGACTGGGTCTCCAGACTTTAGCAAAATCATCTCCCTTTCTTCCTGGTCTCCAGCCTGACTTGCTGGCAGGCTTTCCTTTGCAGATGTAACTGCTCGAGGTGACTCAGGGAGAGAGTTCTGATAGTCCCTGCCCCCTCTGGGGTACAACTCCTTATATCCCCCAGGAGGAAACTCCTCGTATCCTCTCGAGGCTTCTAGAATTCCCTTTGTTATCATTATCAGCTTTGTCTGTCTCTTGCACGTAGGCAATGACTGCCTGCATTAGCATATAAACGTCTCTGGCCACCTTGTCTGCCCCCCCTGTCTGGGCAAACAACAAAACTGTCTTTCCATTTCCTGGGGGTTGGTCACATGTCACAGCTGTGATTTGGGTTTTACAGTTCTCAATTGTAACATTACATACATGTGGAACCTTTTGCTTTACATATTTACCAGACTTGTAGTCTACATGTAGGCCCGTGTTACACGTGTGTGACCCTTTGTTCCTCCGGGACAGCCATGCCAGGCTGCCTGTGACAGGAAGGGTGGGGTATAAATGTTTTAAATAAATACATAAATAAAGCCCAAGTTCACTCTTAAACAGCAACATAATTTAATGTATGTAAACTTTGGTACTATATTTTTTAATTGGCTTGAAATTATTTTCAATTCTAATATATGTGTGTAGTATAAACTCCAAGACAAGGCACTTCAAAGTTAGGGGTTAACATTCTTTTAAATGTGCCCTGTTGTGCGAAGTATTGCAACACATTTCTTTTCATCATGTTTTTTTCTTCTTCTAGTGGCAGCTGCAATAATTTGACACAATAGGGAGCACATGAAGAACAGAGGCTTAGTGTTACTTTGAAATTATTTCCTCCTGTCGGTTTGAGCACCATTTTTGACTTCATTTAAATTTAGTTGTTTAGATTGGGTGAAATCTTGTCTCCATCAAAGTCAATGGATGGCTAAACTCTGATTGACTTCAGTGAAGCCAGGGTTGTGCCCATTATGCCCAGATAAGAGTACTGGGCAAATCAATTCACATTAAACATGAGACCATTGTTGGTTTTGCCCAATTTTAGAAAGCCACTTTTGAAATTAACCAGGACTTACAGTTCTGAAAAGGGGTGGGCAATTCATTTTCATTTTTTAAGTTACTAAAATGAATGGTTTAAGTAACTAAAGACTAGTAAATGAATTAATAAGCAAACAACATTTGTATGCTTTCATTTGTTTTCGTTAAATTTGTTTTCCTGTGGCCTGCTTGCTAACAGGCTGGAAAATAACTCAGAAAAGGGAGGGAGAGCAGTCACAAAACACTATGTAACAAGACAGGAGACATGATTGACATCTACACTGGCCAACTGGCATCACAAACAGATCTCAGGCTCTCTCTCGTACATCCTGCTCCCCTGCGATGATCTCTCAAGTGGACGCTATAACACACTTTGGAGTCCCTGTGTGAAAGCCAGTGCATGCAGCTTCTCTGTGCTGGTTGCTGCTGATGCCAAGATGTATCTCTGTCTCACACATGTCTCCTGCCCCCCTAGGTATTTTCTGGAAGTTGACACCCTGACACACTTTGGGGAGCCTATGTCAAAGCAAGTACTTGTGTCTCTCTAGCATATCTCCTGGCCCCCCTGAGGTACTCTTTGAAAGTTGATGCCCTGATACACTTTGGGGTATCTTTGCCCCAAAGTGTCTGCTGTCAGTGGCCGCTGCTCATTTGCCCTTCTACTGCTGCTGACAGTCTTTGTGATGATTGTGTATGTGTGTCTCTGTCTCATATCTTCTGCCCTCCTGGGTCATTCTCTGCAGGTTCTGTTGCAGCACCACCTAAGGACAGACCCCCTTTGCCCAACTGACTTTCAGTGGCTTCAGTGCAGCACGGGATCTTTCAACTACACAGCATCCACCAAGGACCACACCTGCATTTAATATGTATGCAACATTTATTGATAGGATAGCAAGCAGTATTGATGGTACAATAGGCAAGCAAAATGCCCTAACAATAAGTGTCTCACCGATCCGGTTCACCATCAGAGTCCCTTGAAACTGGTGTATGTGGCTAGTGGGTGGTGGAGCTGAGAGTAGTCAGCTGCCCCACCTTCTCTGTCATGCTCTTTTATACACTTTGTTTCTTTCAGCCTACCTGACCATTACCGACCAATCTAGTCCAGGCCCTTCATTTTTGGTATCCCAAAGCATTATTTTAGGGTCGGATCACCTGACTACAATTGACCAAGCCAGGCTTGGTCCATCCTTTTTGGCAACCCGAGGTGGGATTCTAAAGTCAGCCCAATTATAGAACCTCCTTAATCTTCTTCACCTTTCTTATCTTTGACAGTTTAAAGCCCCTTGCCTGAATCCATAGCTACTCCCTGGTACCCAATGCACTTTCGCTTTGGTTGCCAAGTCAGTATGGATGCCTGCTAGCTTCTTTATTTTACTTGACCAAAGTTTCTTATAAACTGCTTAAAAACAAAATACTTTATGCAGTCTGCTTACTGCATGAATGTGCAGGTGTTCATTGCTGTTTCTATGTGTATTCATATACATGTGTATAAATACAAATATATATGTACAATATATATGTAAATACAAATATATATGTATTTTGATTTGATTTTCTACTAAGTATTTTGCTCTGGTCTTCTACTAAGTAAAATACTACAGAGGGGTGTGTGTGTGTGTGCGTGTGTGTGTGCGTGCGTGCGTGTGTTCCCCTTTCTGTCTTTTTCCTAGCTTGGTGTTCTAGTAAAGGAGTTTGGAGCATGGTTCATGGTAATCTGACCTCACTTATTTGAGCACCCCAATATTTGAATGTGAATAAGTGTAATCTAATGGTGTGTCTCGAATGCAGCTATACTGTTGCCAGAAACTTTTAGGAGGCACTCATGAATTAGCAACACCGCTGGGCGAGATGCTCAGAAATGCTTCCGTTATCTGTTCTAGCACTGATTGGGGAGATTTTGTCTCTGTGTTTATTTCAGAGCAAACTGACCTGTCAAGTTTTGATAGTTTGTTATTTTTTTTATCTTGCTATCTGGTACAAACTAAGAACCACCCTGCCCTTTGCATCACAGATTTGCAAAATTTACTAAATTTTGTCTTCAACTGCACGTTTTAACACTTATGCAGTGTTTTCATGGGCCTGCTTTCTTTTCTAACCTCAGAATACAGTGGTCATGGCTGTCACCCCTATATCACAGTTTAAGCCCAACATACTTAGAAGAGCAAATCACCCTTGCCAGTCCCTGATGCTTCTCAGTGCCCACACACTGCCTGCCATTGCCTGCCTGATCCTCCGTCTTTTGCCTGCTTGCTGTCTGCTGGTCTCTGTCTGATATTCTGCCTTCTGGGGCTTTCTGTGCAACTTGAAGCCTTGTCATACATGGAGCGCAAACATCTCCTACTAAGCTAGTGCCTGGCATCCAGTGTCTACCAGTGTCTGCTCTGTCCTCTGATCACCAGCTGCATGTTGGTCTGGGTATTTTTAAATGTGATGGTGCTAGTCGCCACCATGTTTTGATCCTGCCCAGGGTGAGAGTCCTCACCCTGGGCAGGATCTAGCCCTGCCACTGAACAA
>QEPC01015429.1:1321560-1334990 GCA_003113815.1 Sphenodon punctatus | reverse complement strand
TAATCTAAATAAATGATAATATGGAGGTAAATGGGTTTGTTGGGTGAAACAGGAGGAGGATGGCAATTAGGAATAGGAAGGAACAAAAACTGCTGAGAGAGAGGGAGCCTTCTGAAATGCCTGCTGTTCAGGAATAATGACTAGCTCAGAAGGTGTTGGGAAAGGGGGAGGCAATCAGTTTTGTTTCTTGCTGCGCCCGCTTCACCGCAAGCCCCATTGGCTCCGTGCAGCCTAGTCCGTGGCCAATTGCAGACTGCGAAGCCAGTGATCTGAGGCAAAAAGGGATGGTAATTGGGCCGGCTGGCTGCTACTCCAAGTCTCCAAGCCCTGGTGCCTGGAAGTCTACTCCTCAGCTGACTCCCCTTCCCTGTCATATTTTGCCTTCCAGTGACAAGTTTTTGCGACAGAACTCACCCGAACGCAAGCGGGTGAGGTCCCAAATCCGAACTGACTGAACTGTTCAGTCATTTCAACGTTTGGATCTAGTTTGGTTCAGTCAGTTTGTGTTTGGATTTGGGTTCGGTTGCCGAACAGGCCTAGTTCGGGCCGAACTTCCGAACCGTGCTCACTCATCCCTAATTTCTATAACTAAGCTAGCTCATCTATCTATCTATCTATCTATCTATCTATCTATCTATCCAGAAAATGCCTGCTGACAGGATCAGTGGCTAGCTCAGAATGAATTGGAGGGGGGGGGTGAGGGCAATTACTTTTGTTACTTGCTGCACCCGCCTTACCACAAGCCCCATTGGCTCTGTGTAGCCTAGCCCGTGGCCAGTTGCAGACTGCCAAGCCAATGGTCTGAGGAAAAGAGGGATGGTGATTGGACAGGATGGCTGCTAGTTCAAGCCTCTCCACCCCTCCTCAGATGACCCCTTCCTCCCTGGACCTGCCAGCCAGGTTTTTCCCACCCGAACGCTGCCCAAACTCATCCAAACGTGCCTGAACAGTTCGGGGGTTTTGGCATTCTGTTCGGCCGTTCAGTTCATCCATCCAAACTTTCTCAGTTTGGACCAAACCCCTAACATCTGAACTATGTTCGCACATCCCTAAGAAACAGCCACTCCAGCCCCAGGACCCACCATCAGGGTTCTGGGGCCTACATTACAGTCAGGGGGAGCCATTATTCCACCACATCAAGAAACAGCTACTCCAGCCCCAGGACCCACCATCAGGTTTCTGGGGCCTACGTTACAGGCAGGGAGGACTGTCCATCTATGTCATCGATAAACTCCCCCTCTAGTTCCAGGACNACAAGAAGGCCTTAACACCCAGGTGGGAGACAACCTTATTGGAAAGAACTTGACCAAAAGTGTATAATTGGATCTTAACTCAGGGATCCACGCTTAATCGGAGAAGCCCTGATATGTTGGAAATGGTTTGTTTGTAGGGGCAAGAGTGGAGGCCAGCTATCAAATTTGAAAGAACCCGAAGATACAGAGGGGTGCAGGGCCCCTCCTATCATTACAGGACCCCAAGATAATTCCCCAGAACTTTAAGAAGAGTGGACCCTGTGATAGTAGTATATAAGTTAACCCATTCAACTCAACTACCTACTTCAGTGGTAGTACCCTAATTTAGCAATTCGGTAAATTGCTTTAGCTGAGATGGAGCAAATTTGTGAGTGTGGATAAAATATTGTAAGATTAGCATAAAAATGCATGGTCACTAATACCTGAAGCCTAAGAGGCTAAATAGCTGTTTGCTTTTGGAAAAGTCTATAAACATGCATGATACTCAGCAACCACATCCCCTCTCTGAAACTCCTATGGAAAAGGGGGGCTTTCTGAAAAAAGAGACAACTATTTCCATCAGGTGGCTGAGCTGCAGAAGCTGGGAAATCAGAGGGACTGAGTGTACACAGGTGGGAAGAGGCCTCATCACTATTCCCCCACCCCCTACTCAGAAAAAAATTGAGCAGGGAAGTCCCCAGCTAAGCTAAACAGCCTACGGACCAGGGAGGAGCAGAGAGCAGCAAGCAGTGACTGGAGGAGCAGCAGATGAATGGTGAAGTGAGTCACTGCGTATGACTAGTAGCACTATAGAAATGATAAGTAGTAATAGTTGTTGTAGTAGGGTATTTTTAAATGTGATGCCACCATGGGTGGACACGCTAACTCTGGTGTGGCCACCCATGGTGGTGTCATGTCTGCTCCAGCCCACAAGATGTTTTCTGCGGACGGGAGCAGAGATAACCATGGACTGTGGCATTTCCAACTCTTGGATTTGCACTGGGCTCCCTGCCAGCACATGTCCAGGGGTTAGCGCTGCCATGGTGCAGGAAAGGCAACCCCAGACTGGCCACTGGGGTGGGCAGACAGGCAACGTGGCATGAGCATCAGAAGGCAGACTCAGGCAGTCTTTGATCTTGGCCACTGGGGCAGGCAGACAGGCATCTTGGCATGCGTGATAGAAGGCAGGCTGAGGCTGGGTTGGCAACCAGGGCAGGCAGATAGGCATCGTGGCATGTGAGGCAGTAGAGAAGGCAGGCTGGGACCTCGGCAGGGCATTCAGATAGGCTGGTGAAGACTGGGCAGTGAGAGAGAGCCAGTCAGATAGGTGGGCCGAGATCGTCTAGCCAGAGACCATCTGGCAGACTTACTGCTTCTCAATACCACCTGGCGTCATGAGGTCAGTCAGATAGGCCGGTCGAGGCCATCTAGTGAGAGACAGAGAGAGAGAGAGAGGCAGGGCCAGCATCGGGCATTGGGAGGGAGGGACAGTACCTCAGCAGCAGCAGCCCAGATTGAGGAGGAGCCCCATCCCAAGACTGCCCCTGGCATGGGATGGCATGTGCCACTGCACCATCAAACCATGTCCAGGGGCAGCTCGGGGAATCCCAACAGCAGAAGGTTGACCTTGATGAAAAGCAACTGCTCCACCAACTTGGACCCCAGTCTCAGATGGTGCGGCGAGCAAATGTCCCCTGCCATAGAGAACAACCGCTCTCTGGGGATACTTGTTAGTGGACAGGACAACAGACCCTTGGCCACATTGGACAGGACCAGCCACACGTTGGTCTTGCCGGCCCAGTAGGCAAAGGGATCACTGCTGGGATCAATGCATGGCTCCTCGTCCAGGTATGTCTCCACTGCTGCTGATCCACTGTCATACTCCCACACATAACTGTCCTTTGGCACCACTTCCACCACTGTCCACAGCCACATTGCCTGCCCTGCTGTGCATGGGCCCATGCTCACCAGAGTGGCCTGCACATATGAGCTGCTTCTGCTGGCAATAGGGGTGCTGCTGCTTCTCAGCCTGCTGCTGTTGCAGCTACTGCTAGAGCTGGGGGCAGGAATAGACACCCCCCACAGCTGAAAGGGGTGGCTGCTCCCACTCCCACCATCCCCAGGGGCGTCCTGCTGCCACTGCCATGCACTCTCCAGAGGCCTCTCTGTTTGCCAGACCCTCTCCACCAGCTCACCTTTCCAGTGACCATAGAGCTCTTTCTGGCATTTCACGCTGCCCTTGACCCTGGGGTCCAGAATGGTTGCCAAGACATATTCCTCCCGATGGAAGAGTTCATCAAACCGTGTCTTCAGCCCTGCCTTCAGCTGACACAACAGGGCAACTGCCACATCCACCAGCTTCTTGCTCTGAGGGTCACAACCCCACCCCTGGATAATTTTCACCAGCCTCCTGAGGAGACTCTGGACCAGAGGGGTCACCTGGCTGATGGTGGCCGTGGAGGAGCTGATGGTCTCTGTCACAGCCAGAAACAGTCTCAGAACAAAGAAGGTGTGAGCCAGGATGTCACATTACGCTCCATAGCCCCTCTGTCTGTCACGAATTGAACCTGATGCAAGGCAGCTTTCTGCTCGAGAAGCCGCTCGAGAATCAGGAACATAAAATTGTACCTCATGGACTATTCCTGCACCAGCTGGTGCACTGAGGAGCCTTGTTTTACCTGATTCACCTGGAGGGGGTCGCTGCCATTGATGCTCCTGTTAAAGAAACTGACCAGCTTCCTCCCCCACTCGATCAGGGAGCTATGGGTGTCAGCCCCAATCCCCTTCTCCTCCAATCCCAGAGCGTTCCTGACCAACAGGTGAAGGGTGTGCGTGGCATAAGGGTTGCTGGTAAAGTCCCCCTCATGGACTGCCCTCAATATGTTGTCCATGTTGTCCATCACCACGCACCTTTTGGTGAAGGGTGCACCTGGAATGAGCCACTCCCTCACCATGGCGGTCAGGGTGGCCTCGATGTTCCGAGATGTGTGGGGGCCATCCATTACTTCTGCCTCAAGCAGGGTCCACCAATACCCTGTTTCGGGACCCCTCCTGCCACTGCCAAATGCTGCCTCCGGGTCCTGCGACCAGTGCGCCATCACTGCCAGAAAGGCATGCTGCACGTTACGAGTCGACCACAGGTCGGTGGTGAAATGGACAGTGGCACCCCCAGCCCCTGCCATCTGCTCCCTCACCCACTCCTTTAAAGCCCAGGACAAGGCTGGCACCACCTGCAGACTCAGGGTGGTGCACGAGGGCAGCTTAAACTGGGGGGCCAGGAACCCAGTCAGGCGCCTAAACCCCATGTCCCTGACCACCGAGAAGGGCTGCCCATCTAGCACTATCATTTCCCCCCAACTTGCGCGTGCCTTTCAGTTGAAAGCCATGATGCCCCCCACGTCCAGAAACTTCCGAAGGACTTGGCAGCTGCCCCCACCCCATCTCCTACATGGTGCACTGCTGATGCTGTTCCCCCCCCCAGCATGTGCTGGCATTCGCTACCCCTGCCTGCCAACTTAGCAGCACAGCTGTGCATGTGCTGTGGCATGCCTTCAGGTGCCTTGCCATGGCAGTTGTGCCAAGGTTGATAAGCACCTGCCCATGATTCACCACCTTCTGGCCCAAACTGAACTGCACCTCCCTGGGATCATCCACCTGCATCAACTTAAAATGCGCCCATATGGAGGATGTTTTGCCCCCTTCCACCTTCTGGCCCACAGCGGGTGATGCACCACTGACATCTCAGATGGGAGGGGAAGAACATGGTCGCAACACAGCTTTCGGAGGGACAGCCATCGTTTCAGCACTAAACATTTCCTCCACAGAACTAGTATCTGTCTCGCTATGCCCAATCTGAGATATGTCCCGTGAAGGGGAGTACTAGGACCCTGAGGCTGAATGCCTGCCCATGCTGCTGCCACTCTCCCTGTGCCCCCTATAGCTGCTGCTACTGATGCTCCTCTCCCTGTTGTCATTGCCCGGTGATTGGGCCCTGCCTCTACCAGCTGGGGTGGGATCCACCAGCCCTGGACTTCTGGGGATCACATCAATAATGGGGACATTGGTGGCCCATGATGAACATCCAACCCCTAACCACCTGCACCTGCAGCCACAGCAGAGACTGCCGCAGTCTCCTGGACTGCAGGCTTTCCAGTGCCCTGTGTGGCAGCGGACGTTGCTGGCAGGAGGCGAGGCCAAACCACACCCCTAGTGCTACTGCTAGCAGCCTCTGAAGTCTGTCTCCCAAAATCAGGACTGTGCAGTTTGGGGTGTGGTGATGGGCTCGGGATGCTGCTGATGCCTGTCATTCTACTGGCACGGACCCTGCCACCTCTACCACGTATCCCATTGCCTGCCTTACATGAAGCAGACCAGTCTCTCCTGCTTCCCTTCTTCCCTTCCATTTCTCCCACCCAAATAATGCACAGGAAGATTTTATATGTTTTTGTATTTATTTATTTATTCATTCAAATTTGGAATCTAATATTATATATATCTACACTAACTCTAACTGCTATTAACTATTCTAAAACCTATGGAATTAAATGGAATATTATCTAATATCTACAAAGGCCTAGTCCTACAAGCACACTATAAAATATTAAAAGTGAATCACTACACACTATCTCTATCTATCTCTATTAGAGATGGGCGAACAGATCACAGTTCGGGTTCGGCCGTTAAGTTTGGCCGGTTCGGTTCACCCGTTCAGTTCGGCCGTTCAGTCTGGTCGCCGTGTTTGGGTTCGGCCATTCAATTCAGTCATGTTCGGTTCGGTTCGGACTTTCTAAAAAAGGATCTCTGTGCAAGAAATGATGGCCCCAGACCCATGACGGTAGGTTCTGGGGCTAGAGTGGCAGCTTCTAGACACATATTGGCCATAGCCCTCCCTGCCTGTAACTTGGCCCCAGAACCCTGATAGTGGGTCCTGGGGCTGGAGTTGCTTTTTCTTGATACGGTGGAATGACATGCCTCTGTGCGAGGAATGATGGCCCCAGACCCATGATTCTGGGTCCTGGGGCTAGAGTGGCAGCTTCTAGATACATATTGCCTACAGCCCTCCCTGCCTATAACTTGGCCCCAGAACCCTGACAGTGGGTCCTGGGGCTAGAGTGGATGTTTCTTGGTGCGGTGGAGTGACATCGCCTCTGTGCGAGGAATGATGGCCCCAGACCCATGATAGTGGGTCCTGGAGCTAGAGTGGTAGCTTCTAGATGCAAATTGGTCACAATCCTCCCTGTCAGTAACGTAGGCCCCAGAATCCTGATGGTGGTTCCTGGGCTGGAGTGGCTGTTCATTTTTATATATATAGCTATCTCTACACTTAATCTAACTGCTATTAACTATTCTAAAATTTACTGAACTAAATGGATTATCCTAATAATTAACTACAAAGGCCTTGTCCTACAAACATGCTGTATCTCTATCTCTCTCTATAACTAAGTTAACTACTATGTATATCTATCTAGTAAGTATCTATCTAATAACTATCTATCTATATATACAATATTACACAGGAGGAAACACAAAGAACACATGGACGGGTACAAAACTGAAATGAAAATCAATCTAATAATAATCCTACTCTAAATAAATCCAAAACTTAAAACAGGGGATGGGAATCAGGGATGGAATAAGAGGGAGAGGGAAAGGATTCAATGGAGGGGGAAGGGAGGAAGGAAGATTGAACACAGGGAACACAGGGAGGGGTAAAAACAAAAAATAACACCTACATCTATCTAATATAATCTAAATAAATGATAATATGGAGGTAAATGGGTTTGTTGGGTGAAACAGGAGGAGGATGGCAATTAGGAATAGGAAGGAACAAAAACTGCTGAGAGAGAGGGAGCCTTCTGAAATGCCTGCTGTTCAGGAATAATGACTAGCTCAGAAGGTGTTGGGAAAGGGGGAGGCAATCAGTTTTGTTTCTTGCTGCGCCCGCTTCACCGCAAGCCCCATTGGCTCCGTGCAGCCTAGTCCGTGGCCAATTGCAGACTGCGAAGCCAGTGATCTGAGGCAAAAAGGGATGGTAATTGGGCCGGCTGGCTGCTACTCCAAGTCTCCAAGCCCTGGTGCCTGGAAGTCTACTCCTCAGCTGACTCCCCTTCCCTGTCATATTTTGCCTTCCAGTGACAAGTTTTTGCGACAGAACTCACCCGAACGCAAGCGGGTGAGGTCGCATATCTGAACTGACTGAACTGTTCAGTCATTTCAACGTTTGGATCTAGTTTGGTTCAGTCAGTTTGTGTTTGGATTTGGGTTCGGTTGCCGAACAGGCCTAGTTCGGGCCGAACTTCCGAACCGTGCTCACTCATCCCTAATTTCTATAACTAAGCTAGCTCATCTATCTATCTATCTATCTATCTATCTATCTATCTATCCAGAAAATGCCTGCTGACAGGATCAGTGGCTAGCTCAGAATGAATTGGAGGGGGGGGGTGAGGGCAATTACTTTTGTTACTTGCTGCACCCGCCTTACCACAAGCCCCATTGGCTCTGTGTAGCCTAGCCCGTGGCCAGTTGCAGACTGCCAAGCCAATGGTCTGAGGAAAAGAGGGATGGTGATTGGACAGGATGGCTGCTAGTTCAAGCCTCTCCACCCCTCCTCAGATGACCCCTTCCTCCCTGGACCTGCCAGCCAGGTTTTTCCCACCCGAACGCTGCCCAAACTCATCCAAACGTGCCTGAACAGTTCGGGGGTTTTGGCATTCTGTTCGGCCGTTCAGTTCATCCATCCAAACTTTCTCAGTTTGGACCAAACCCCTAACATCTGAACTATGTTCGCACATCCCTAAGAAACAGCCACTCCAGCCCCAGGACCCACCATCAGGGTTCTGGGGCCTACATTACAGTCAGGGGGAGCCATTATTCCACCACATCAAGAAACAGCTACTCCAGCCCCAGGACCCACCATCAGGTTTCTGGGGCCTACGTTACAGGCAGGGAGGACTGTCCATCTATGTCATCGATAAACTCCCCCTCTAGTTCCAGGACTCACCATCAGCGTTCTGGGGCCATCTTTCCACTTACAGGGAGCTGTCATTCCACCGCATGAAGTAGCCAGCTTTTTGGAAGCTTTAGATCTCCCTCCTATTGCTTCGGGAGTGATTCTTAAAATCCAAACCTTTAGGTACCCTTAGGTACATAATTATCTTAGTTTATATCCCTCCAGCTAATACTGGAACATACGATAAGGTGGTTTGGTCTAAATTAGAGAGTTCTATGGAGAGATTGCTGATGGAATATACTGGGGCAGTCCTCATCACGGCAGATGATTTTAATGCCAGGATGGGAGCTAGTGAGGAGGCCCTCAAATCTTATTGCAATCTGCCTGGTGGCCCAAGAGTTAGATTTTCACTAGACTCTTATGTTAACGAAAATGGTATCTATTTTGCCAAAGGTTTTGCTCAGTCTAAATCTAAAGGTGCTAAATGGATCAGTCCTGCAAGATCTTCAGGGTACCTATACTTTTTTGGGACACCAGGGAGCTAGTGTCATCGATTATATTGTTGTATCCCAAAATGCCTTTGCTCTCTCTATGAATTTTTTAGTTGTCCCATTGATTGACAGTGACCATTTACCTCTGACACTGTCATTACATAGGGAAGGGCCTACCAAGTTTTATGGGCTGGAGAGGCCACAGAATAACTATGTCAGCTTGGATGGAGTATATTTAAGGGAACCCTGGAGCAAGACCTTGGCCAAAAGGCTGACCTTGGACTTAAGCTCCCCCCGGTGTCTGGATTTGAGAACTCAGATTCTATCCCCAGATTTTCCTGATTTAGTCATAAATGCATTTGCACAGCTTACGTTACTTCTCCGTCCCCTTCTTGAGGGTAAATTACAAGGAGCTCACTTGGATGGTTTAGTTCATAAATCCAAGTCATGGTATGATGATGAATATAAGGTCAAGAAAAAGGAACTACAGCACTTGCTCAATGAAAATCGGTTGCAGGGTATATTTGTGTCCTCTCAGGAATTTTTAGAACTCAAATGTCAATATAAAAAACTGCTTAAGAGCAAGAAATAAAAATTCAAGGAAAATAAATGGGATAGGCTGATTGTGGCTGCTGAAGCAGGGAATTCTGCCGATTTTTTGAAAATAGTTAATGGCTCAACTTGGACAGAATTGAGCTGGAGGGTCTTTCCTGTCTCTTCGAGGACTTGGGAGTCTCATTTTGGGGAACTTTTTTCAGGTGCACCTGAGCCTCCTGAAAAGGGGATATTCCCTATGGATGAGGCGGAATGGCCTCCTGTAACTCCAGAGGAAGAATCTGGCCTTATTGATGTATGTAAGAGTAGAAAAGCCCCCAGTTTTTATTTAATCTCAATGGAGATTATTCAAAAATTTAAAGACTGCTGGGTGCCAGTTTTGGTTGCTCTGTTCGATGCTATAAATCGATCTGGAATAATTCCTCTCAGTTGGGAAAAGGCAGTGGTGATCCCTGTCTTCAAAAAGGGCGATCCAGGGAACCCGGAGAATTATCGCCCTATTAGCTTGCTGTCAGTGGTTAGCAAACTATATTCTAGATATTTGCTATCCCACCTGACTCGATGGATGTCAGATGCTCAAATTATCTATCCTGAACAGGTGGGCTTTCAATCTGGCTGTTTTACTATAGACCATGCGTTAGTTTTAAATCATTTTATTAGCAAATACACTCAGAGAAAACCAGTGGCGGCTCCCACTGCAGGAAAATCAGGGCAGTGCCCCTCCAAAGCATTGCGGGGGCCACCAACGCTGAAACTGTTTTTTNTTGCTCTGAGGGTCACAACCCCACCCCTGGATAATTTTCACCAGCCTCCTGAGGAGACTCTGGACCAGAGGGGTCACCTGGCTGATGGTGGCCGTGGAGGAGCTGATGGTCTCTGTCACAGCCAGAAACAGTCTCAGAACAAAGAAGGTGTGAGCCAGGATGTCACATTATGCTCCATAGCCCCTCTGTCTGTCACTAATTGAACCTGATGCAAGGCAGCTTTCTGCTCGAGAAGCCGCTCGAGAATCAGGAACATAAAATTGTACCTCATGGACTATTCCTGCACCAGCTGGTGCACTGAGGAGCCTTGTTTTACCTGATTCACCTGGAGGGGGTCGCTGCCATTGATGCTCCTGTTAAAGAAACTGACCAGCTTCCTCCCCCACTCGATCAGGGAGCTATGGGTGTCAGCCCCAATCCCCTTCTCCTCCAATCCCAGAGCGTTCCTGACCAACAGGTGAAGGGTGTGCGTGGCATAAGGGTTGCTGGTAAAGTCCCCCTCATGGACTGCCCTCAATATGTTGTCCATGTTGTCCATCACCACGCACCTTTTGGTGAAGGGTGCACCTGGAATGAGCCACTCCCTCACCATGGCGGTCAGGGTGGCCTCGATGTTCCGAGATGTGTGGGGGCCATCCATTACTTCTGCCTCAAGCAGGGTCCACCAATACCCTGTTTCGGGACCCCTCCTGCCACTGCCAAATGCTGCCTCCGGGTCCTGCGACCAGTGCGCCATCACTGCCAGAAAGGCATGCTGCACGTTACGAGTCGACCACAGGTCGGTGGTGAAATGGACAGTGGCACCCCCAGCCCCTGCCATCTGCTCCCTCACCCACTCCTTTAAAGCCCAGGACAAGGCTGGCACCACCTGCAGACTCAGGGTGGTGCATGAGGGCAGCTTAAACTGGGGGGCCAGGAACCCAGTCAGGCGCCTAAACCCCATGTCCCTGACCACTGAGAAGGGCTGCCCATCTAGCACTATCATTTCCCCCCAACTTGCGCGTGCCTTTCAGTTGAAAGCCATGATGCCCCCCACGTCCAGAAACTTCCAAAGGACTTGGCAGCTGCCCCCACCCCATCTCCTACATGGTGCACTGCTGATGCTGTTCCCCCCCCCAGCATGTGCTGGCATTCGCTACCCCTGCCTGCCAACTTAGCAGCACAGCTGTGCATGTGCTGTGGCATGCCTTCAGGTGCCTTGCCATGGCAGTTGTGCCAAGGTTGATAAGCACCTGCCCATGATTCACCACCTTCTGGCCCAAACTGAACTGCACCTCCCTGGGATCATCCACCTGCATCAACTTAAAATGCGCCCATATGGAGGATGTTTTGCCCCCTTCCACCTTCTGGCCCACAGCGGGTGATGCACCACTGACATCTCAGATGGGAGGGGAAGAACATGGTCACAACACAGCTTTCGGAGGGACAGCCATCGTTTCAGCACTAAACATTTCCTCCACAGAACTAGTATCTGTCTCGCTATGCCCAATCTGAGATATGTCCCGTGAAGGGGAGTACTAGGACCCTGAGGCTGAATGCCTGCCCATGCTGCTGCCACTCTCCCTGTGCCCCCTATAGCTGCTGCTACTGATGCTCCTCTCCCTGTTGTCATTGCCCGGTGATTGGGCCCTGCCTCTACCAGCTGGGGTGGGATCCACCAGCCCTGGACTTCTGGGGATCACATCAATAATGGGGACATTGGTGGCCCATGATGAACATCCAACCCCTAACCACCTGCACCTGCAGCCACAGCAGAGACTGCCGCAGTCTCCTGGACTGCAGGCTTTCCAGTGCCCTGTGTGGCAGCGGACGTTGCTGGCAGGAGGCGAGGCCAAACCACACCCCTAGTGCTACTGCTAGCAGCCTCTGAAGTCTGTCTCCCAAAATCAGGACTGTGCAGTTTGGGGTGTGGTGATGGGCTCGGGATGCTGCTGATGCCTGTCATTCTACTGGCACGGACCCTGCCACCTCTACCACGTATCCCATTGCCTACCTTACATGAAGCAGACCAGTCTCTCCTGCTTCCCTTCTTCCCTTCCATTTCTCCCACCCAAATAATGCACAGGAAGATTTTATATGTTTTTGTATTTATTTATTTATTCATTCAAATTTGGAATCTAATATTATATATATCTACACTAACTCTAACTGCTATTAACTATTCTAAAACCTATGGAATTAAATGGAATATTATCTAATATCTACAAAGGCCTAGTCCTACAAGCACACTATAAAATATTAAAAGTGAATCACTACACACTATCTCTATCTATCTCTATTAGAGATGGGCGAACAGATCACAGTTCGGGTTCGGCCGTTAAGTTTGGCCGGTTCGGTTCACCCGTTCAGTTCGGCCGTTCAGTCTGGTCGCCGTGTTTGGGTTCGGCCATTCAATTCAGTCATGTTCGGTTCGGTTCGGGCTTTCTAAAAAAGGATCTCTGTGCAAGAAATGATGGCCCCAGACCCATGACGGTAGGTTCTGGGGCTAGAGTGGCAGCTTCTAGACACATATTGGCCATAGCCCTCCCTGCCTGTAACTTGGCCCCAGAACCCTGATAGTGGGTCCTGGGGCTGGAGTTGCTTTTTCTTGATACGGTGGAATGACATGCCTCTGTGCGAGGAATGATGGCCCCAGATCCATGATTCTGGGTCCTGGGGCTAGAGTGGCAGCTTCTAGATACATATTGCCTACAGCCCTCCCTGCCTATAACTTGGCCCCAGAACCCTGACAGTGGGTCCTGGGGCTAGAGTGGATGTTTCTTGGTGCGGTGGAGTGACATTGCCTCTGTGCGAGGAATGATGGCCCCAGACCCATGATAGTGGGTCCTGGAGCTAGAGTGGTAGCTTCTAGATGCAAATTGGTCACAATCCTCCCTGTCAGTAACGTAGGCCCCAGAATCCTGATGGTGGTTCCTGGGCTGGAGTGGCTGTTCATTTTTATATATATAGCTATCTCTACACTTAATCTAACTGCTATTAACTATTCTAAAATTTACTGAACTAAATGGATTATCCTAATAATTAACTACAAAGGCCTTGTCCTACAAACATGCTGTATCTCTATCTCTCTCTATAACTAAGTTAACTACTATGTATATCTATCTAGTAAGTATCTATCTAATAACTATCTATCTATATATACAATATTACACAGGAGGAAACACAAAGAACACATGGACGGGTACAAAACTGAAATGAAAATCAATCTAATAATAATCCTACTCTAAATAAATCCAAAACTTAAAACAGGGGATGGGAATCAGGGATGGAATAAGAGGGAGAGGGAAAGGATTCAATGGAGGGGGAAGGGAGGAAGGAAGATTGAACACAGGGAACACAGGGAGGGGTAAAAACAAAAAATAACACCTACATCTATCTAATATAATCTAAATAAATGATAATATGGAGGTAAATGGGTTGGATGGGTGAAATAGGAGGA
>QEPC01015429.1:1301502-1316566 GCA_003113815.1 Sphenodon punctatus | reverse complement strand
TTTGCCAGTGTTTTCTGTGTTTCCCTGTGTTTGGGGTTTATACATTATTTATTTTAAGCTTGATGTGCATTGTAGACTGTGTTTTCTTCCATCTGATATTAACCCTGGGCCTTGCTACTGTGTTGTGCCAGTGCTTTGCCAGTGTTTTCTGTGTTTCCCTGTGTTTGGGGTTTATACATTATTCATTTTAAGCTTGGTGTGCATTGTAGACTGTGTTTTCTTCCATCCGAGGTTAACCCTGGGAACTCCTTGCTTCTGTGTTGTGCCAGTGTTTTCTGTGTTTCCCTGTGTTTGGGGTTTATACATTATTTATTTTAAGCTTGATGTGCATTGGAGACTGTGTTTTCTTCCATCCGATGTTAATCCTGGGAACTCCTTGCTGCTGTGTTGTGCCAGAGTTTTGCAAGTATTTTCTGTGTTTCCCTGTTTATACATTAACTCTGGGAACTCCTTGCTGCTGGGTTATGCCCTGGCTCCACCTACCGATGCCTTGGCTCTTCCCACTGTTGCCCTGGCTCTGCCCACCGTCACCCTGGCTCCATCCACCATTGCCCTGTCTCCACCCGCCGGCTCGCTAACCTTACTGCCCCTCCAAACTAAAAACCCACCAGCCGCCCCTGGAGAAAACATAAATTATTTGCAGCATTTATTGATTTGTGATGTGCCTTTGATCTTATAGATAGGAGATTTCTTTGGATGAAATTGGAGAGGGCCTCTATAGATCGTCAGCTGCTCCACTTGATCAAAGCTGTATATGCTAACTCTGCTATGGCCATTAGATTAAATGATAAGGCTTCTCTCTCTACGGATATTTATTCATTCTCTGGTGTTAAACATGGTTGCCTGCTAGCCCCGTCACTTTTTAACAACTTTTTAAATGATCTCATACTGGCAATGGCGGATCTGAAATCTGCTCCCCCCCCACGGAAATTGGCGGATCATCACCTTGGATGTATGTTATATGCCAATGATTTGATATTGTTGTCACAAACAAGGCTGGGCCTAAAAATACAGCTTGAGGCCTTGGCCTCTTCGAGTGACACAAATCATCTCTCAATCAATTATACTAAGTCAAAAGTGGTGGTTTTTGCCAAGGCTCATTACAAATTCCAGTGGTCTATCAAAGGTCAGCCCACTGAGCAGGTCAAAAGATATAAGTACCTGGGACTGATTTTTTGCTCAAAGGGGGGCTGGAACTCTCATCTCCAGTTTGCTTTATTGAGATTGAAGGGACCTTCAGCGACTATTTTACGGCTTTTTCATCATTGCCGTAGGGGGTCTCTATTACCTGCCATTAGAGTCTTTAATGCTAAAGTGATGTCCCAATTGCTTTATGGGGCAGCACTCTGGACTCCTGCAGTTGTGGAAAAACTGGTGGTGGTACAGGCAAAAATTTTACGGACCTTAGGAAAGGCTATTAATTGTATTCCGATGGTGGCCTTATGGCTTGAACTAGGTCAGCTTTCTATTAAATGCTTTGTCCAGAAATTACAATTGCAGCTTTGCCTCAGAGTGATGCATTTATTGTCAGGGGGCTTGCTAGCCTATCTACAGTTAGATCCGTACATTAGTCCATGGCAGGAGTCCGCCCTAGCTACATTATGTCATATAGGATTTTCTGCTGGTTACTTAGCTAACAAAACACTTAACTCAGCTAGAGCTGAAATTTCTCTGAGATCAGAGTATATAGATAGGCAGGAAGATTTGGCCGTGGTGGCCAGATTTCATTCACTTAACTATTGTGTCTGTCTAGCCCCGGCAAAAGGTTCTATGACCACTTACCTTAAAGAATTTACCTCCTACAGACAACGGTACCTATTTTTTGCAGCCATGGTTAATGCCCTTCCCTCCAAAATTTTGGAGGGCAGTCTTACCGCAGTTCCTTTCAACTTGCTATTATGCTCTTTCGACCAACTTGAAGCGGAGACTGTAGCACATATATTGATTCATTGTTGAATGTATAACCATCTGAGGGAGCGGTGGTTGACCCACTTTCTCCAGTTGAGGCCTGGCAGAACTACTTCTGAACTAGAGAAGTCCTTCTTAGAGCATTCTTCTAGAGTAATTTCTACAGCAGTAGCAAATCTTTTACTACAAGCCTTCACTATGAGAAGTTTTTTGTTATCCCAGGGTATTATTAATGAGGACTTGACTCCTGGCTCACACCTTATTTAACTAAATTTTTGAATAAGCTTACTGGCTGTGGATAGTTGGGGGCTGGGGCTTACTTCAAATCAAGATGGAGCCCTGATGGCCTTAGGAATTTTACGCTTTGGTGGGATTCGGGACAGCGATATTTGAAAAGGAGCCGGTGATCACCATTTTCCTTGGATGAGACTTCTTTGGAACGTCCTTGGACTTAGTAACAGTCTTGGATGTTTTGTCTTAAGCTACCCAGCAAGATGTCCTATTTCTGCAGCTGAATGGATAAACAGGACAACGGATCTTCCAAGGCTAAGTTTCTGCTTTTGGTCAAAGGATATGTGGGTTTATGTTTCCGCTACCGGTTATTTTGTTATTTACATCCGTAGGATGTGGGGTTAAGAACGAAAACTTGATTTGTTGGTGTAAGTCCAAACCTTATTAGGGCCAGCTCAAAGGGGTATACTATTTTGTGGGGATAGCTGTCTACCTATTCATATAGGTTTCTCGATGTAATTATAAGCTATTGATATTTATTGTATGAGAAATTTCATTGGCTGGTTTTATTTATGGAAATGATCAACTTTTGTTTATAGATGGAGCTCCATTGTTATTTGGTTATTGATGGTTTATGTAGGATGTTGGGAAGGTGAAGTCCAGGTGGCTGGTTACGAATGACACATTTGTCTGGATGGTGCAGGAATAATCCTTATCAGTGTTANGGTTTATACATTATTTATTTTAAGCTTGATGTGCATTGTAGACTGTGTTTTCTTCCATCTGATATTAACCCTGGGCCTTGCTACTGTGTTGTGCCAGTGCTTTGCCAGTGTTTTCTGTGTTTCCCTGTGTTTGGGGTTTATACATTATTCATTTTAAGCTTGGTGTGCATTGTAGACTGTGTTTTCTTCCATCCGAGGTTAACCCTGGGAACTCCTTGCTTCTGTGTTGTGCCAGTGTTTTCTGTGTTTCCCTGTGTTTGGGGTTTATACATTATTTATTTTAAGCTTGATGTGCATTGGAGACTGTGTTTTCTTCCATCCGATGTTAATCCTGGGAACTCCTTGCTGCTGTGTTGTGCCAGAGTTTTGCAAGTATTTTCTGTGTTTCCCTGTTTATACATTAACTCTGGGAACTCCTTGCTGCTGGGTTATGCCCTGGCTCCACCTACCGATGCCTTGGCTCTTCCCACTGTTGCCCTGGCTCTGCCCACCGTCACCCTGGCTCCATCCACCATTGCCCTGTCTCCACCCGCCGGCTCGCTAACCTTACTGCCCCTCCAAACTAAAAACCCACCAGCCGCCCCTGGAGAAAACATAAATTATTTGCAGCATTTATTGATTTGTGATGTGCCTTTGATCTTATAGATAGGAGATTTCTTTGGATGAAATTGGAGAGGGCCTCTATAGATCGTCAGCTGCTCCACTTGATCAAAGCTGTATATGCTAACTCTGCTATGGCCATTAGATTAAATGATAAGGCTTCTCTCTCTACGGATATTTATTCATTCTCTGGTGTTAAACATGGTTGCCTGCTAGCCCCGTCACTTTTTAACAACTTTTAAAATGATCTCATACTGGCAATGGCGGATCTGAAATCTGCTCCCCCCCCACGGAAATTGGCGGATCATCACCTTGGATGTATGTTATATGCCAATGATTTGATATTGTTGTCACAAACAAGGCTGGGCCTAAAAATACAGCTTGAGGCCTTGGCCTCTTCGAGTGACACAAATCATCTCTCAATCAATTATACTAAGTCAAAAGTGGTGGTTTTTGCCAAGGCTCATTACAAATTCCAGTGGTCTATCAAAGGTCAGCCCACTGAGCAGGTCAAAAGATATAAGTACCTGGGACTGATTTTTTGCTCAAAGGGGGGCTGGAACTCTCATCTCCAGTTTGCTTTATTGAGATTGAAGGGACCTTCAGCGACTATTTTACGGCTTTTTCATCATTGCCGTAGGGGGTCTCTATTACCTGCCATTAGAGTCTTTAATGCTAAAGTGATGTCCCAATTGCTTTATGGGGCAGCACTCTGGACTCCTGCAGTTGTGGAAAAACTGGTGGTGGTACAGGCAAAAATTTTACGGACCTTAGGAAAGGCTATTAATTGTATTCCGATGGTGGCCTTATGGCTTGAACTAGGTCAGCTTTCTATTAAATGCTTTGTCCAGAAATTACAATTGCAGCTTTGCCTCAGAGTGATGCATTTATTGTCAGGGGGCTTGCTAGCCTATCTACAGTTAGATCCGTACATTAGTCCATGGCAGGAGTCCGCCCTAGCTACATTATGTCATATAGGATTTTCTGCTGCTTACTTAGCTAACAAAACACTTAACTCAGCTAGAGCTGAAATTTCTCTGAGATCAGAGGATATAGATAGGCAGGAAGATTTGGCCGCGGTGGCCAGATTTCATTCACTTAACTATTGTGTCTGTCTAGCCCCGGCAAAAGGTTCTATGACCACTTACCTTAAAGAATTTACCTCCTACAGACAACGGTACCTATTTTTTGCAGCCATGGTTAATGCCCTTCCCTCCAAAATTTTGGAGGGCAGTCTAACCGCAGTTCCTTTCAACTTGCAATTATGCTCTTTCGACCAACTTGAAGCGGAGACTGTAGCACATATATTGATTCATTGTTGAATGTATAACCATCTGAGGGAGCGGTGGTTGACCCACTTTCTCCAGTTGAGGCCTGGCAGAACTACTTCTGAACTAGAGAAGTCCTTCTTAGAGCATTCTTCTAGAGTAATTTCTACAGCAGTAGCAAATCTTTTACTACAAGCCTTCACTATGAGAAGTTTTTTGTTATCCCAGGGTATTATTAATGAGGACTTGACTCCTGGCTCACACCTTATTTAACTAAATTTTTGAATAAGCTTACTGGCTGTGGATAGTTGGGGGCTGGGGCTTACTTCAAATCAAGATGGAGCCCTGATGGCCTTAGGAATTTTACGCTTTGGTGGGATTCGGGACAGCGATATTTGAAAAGGAGCCGGTGATCACCATTTTCCTTGGATGAGACTTCTTTGGAACGTCCTTGGACTTAGTAACAGTCTTGGATGTTTTGTCTTAAGCTACCCAGCAAGATGTCCTATTTCTGCAGCTGAATGGATAAACAGGACAACGGATCTTCCAAGGCTAAGTTTCTGCTTTTGGTCAAAGGATATGTGGGTTTATGTTTCCGCTACCGGTTATTTTGTTATTTACATCCGTAGGATGTGGGGTTAAGAACGAAAACTTGATTTGTTGGTGTAAGTCCAAACCTTATTAGGGCCAGCTCAAAGGGGTATACTATTTTGTGGGGATAGCTGTCTACCTATTCATATAGGTTTCTCGATGTAATTATAAGCTATTGATATTTATTGTATGAGAAATTTCATTGGCTGGTTTTATTTATGGAAATGATCAACTTTTGTTTATAGATGGAGCTCCATTGTTATTTGGTTATTGATGGTTTATGTAGGATGTTGGGAAGGTGAAGTCCAGGTGGCTGGTTACGAATGACACATTTGTCTGGATGGTGCAGGAATAATCCTTATCAGTGTTAGTGGAGTGAAGGGGATATATCATTTAGTGGGGTTAGTTTGTTAGTTTAGTTAGTAGTGGAATTGATTTTATTGTTATTGATATTTATTGTGTTAGAAACCTTGTAAATTGGATATTTTTTTTATCTTCGGTAATGACCTTTGGTCACATCAAATAAAATTGATTTGATTTGAGGGTTCTGGGTCTGTCATTCCACTAACAGAGATCTGTCATTCTATGGCATCAAGAAGTATCAACTCCAGCCCCAGGACACACCATCAGGGTTCTGCGGCCTATGTTCTAGGCAGGGAGGGCTGTCATTCTACATCATCAAGAAACTGGCACTCTATTCTCAGGACCCACTGTCAGGTTCTGGGGCCATCATTCTGCTCACATGGAGCTGTCATTCTACGGCATCAAGAAGCAGCCACTCCAGCCCCAGGACCCATCATCAGGTTTCTGGGGCCTATGTTACAGGCACAGGGGGCTATCCATCCACAATCATCCAGATGTTGCCACTCCTGTCCCAGGACCCACCCTGAGAATTCTGGGGCTGTCATTCTGCTCACAGAGAACTGTCATTCCACCACATCAAGAAGCAGCCACTCCAGCCTCAGGGTCCACCATTAGAGTCCTGGTGCCCACATTACAGGTACGGGGGCTATCCATCCACGTCATCCAGAACTGCCACTCCAAGACTCACCGTCAGAGTTCTGGGGCCATTGTTCCAGTCAAGAGGACCTGCCATTCCACTGCATGCAGAAGCAGCCCCATTCCAGTCCCGAGAACCATCATGAACTTCTCGAGCTCCTCTAGTATAAAAGGCATCTGCTGCTTCCCACTGCCAGAGATTCCTTTTCTCTCTCTCTGGCATCCCCACACATTTCCAACCAACCATTTTAGGGATATGAGACAATTCCATGCAGGGATGGATGCAGGGTGACGTTGTGAGAATGATGAGAGCCAGTGCAAATAACCTTATTTTTACGAGGTAGCAACCTGCTGCTTATGGAGAGAGAGACTGTTTCCTAGTCCCCGCTGCTAGGAGAGAGACAGACACACTCCCACCCATGCTGTCACCTACAGTACATGACCAGAGAGAGAGAGAGGGAGAGGGAGAGAGGCTCTTTGCTGTTAGAATGAGAGAGATGTGGATGGAGGGGGAGAGGTGTGTCCAGCTCAAGCTACCACCTGCCAGAACCAGTGAGAGATCTCATCTGTGCTCATGCTCTGTGCTGACATCAAGCAGCAAACCTATCAGAATGAGATGGAAATAACACACAACGTAATTATGTGCCTGTCTGTGGGCCTCCCTGTACCTGTTACCTCCTATCACATGATTGAATGAAGTGTGCCCAATCAAGCACTAATTCAAGGGACATCATTCAACTCCCATGGGCTGTCATTCCACTGTACATGAAGCAGTCATGCCAGTGCCAGGAACCATCATCAATATTCTGGGACCATCATTCCAGTCACGGGGGGCTGCCTCTCAATCCATTCCACTGCATCCAGAAGCAGTAACTTCAGTCCCAAGAACCATCATCTGGGTGCTGCTGCTGTTCATGCCTGACTGGCCAGTGGCCACTGATGCCCGCCTGCCTGCCCCCCCCGCCAGCCTACTCCTCCTCAGCCACATGCTGATGTCCACTGCGGCAGCTCAAAGAGCCCCTCTGCCCACCAGCATCTGCCGCCTGCTGCCCGCTGCCAAAGAGCCTCTCTCTCTTTCTCTCTGGCACCCACTCACAGGAAATACAATATCCCTGGCTGGCTGCTTTACCTGGGGCGCTGTCTGAAAGTCTGCCCCCCTGCGGTGATCTTTCTATGAGCTGAACACACATCTCTAACTCGAGGGCTTCAAAGGGACCAACCAACAAATGTAACCAAGTATCACAACTCAACTTCCCAAGGCTTTCCCCCATGTGGTGATCTGTCTGTGAGAGCAGGCGGTGCACCTGCCGATGCCTTTTTATGCCTCTGCCAGACTGCCACAGCCTCTCTCTCTCTCTGGCACACCCACACAGACACAAGCCCTGCCCCTCCTGGGGGGCTGTCTGCAAGTTGAGAACCTGCTGGCACATCTTGGGGCTAATACGCTACATGTGCTGCTGCTGTCAGGTAGGGATCTGACAAGCTGTATATACAATGAGACGCTGCCACCTGCCAGAAGCAGTACAGAGGAATAAAAGATTGGACAGGTCATTCTCAGGACTAAAAAGAAGGAATATATGGAGGATAGGTGGAATAAACTTGTAAGGGCTGCTGACCAGAAGGACATGAGATTGTTTTGGCAGCTAGTAAATGGTTTCACTAATAAAGAGCTGCGTTTAACAACATTTCCTGTGCCTCCTACAACTTGGACAGAGTATTTTGGAAACTTGTTTAGTGCGGATGAGGGGGCCAGTGACCAGGGCTATGGGTCTTTTGATTTGGGGGATTCCCCCACCCACCCTTGGCCCCCAGTCTTGGGCACAGAGGTTGAAGCTTTGGTTGACTTTTTTAGCAATCATAAGGCCCAGGGCCCAGATCTGATACCTATTGAATTTATTAAAACTTACAAGGACTGGTGGATCCCCCTACTGGCTGCGCTGTTTAATGTCATTAATAATGGCGGGAAGATCCCTGATGAATGGGGTGGGGCAGTGGTCATTCCTGTTTATAAAAAGGGCCTAAGATCAGACTCGGCCAATTATAGGCCTATTAGCATGCTGTCAGTGGTTGGTATGATTTGTGCCAAATAATTGCTTGGAAGGCTTGCCGACTGGATGGCAGAGGCTAAAATATTGGCCTTAGAGCAGGCGGGTTTTCAGAAGGGTTGGTTCACGGTGGAACAGTGTTATGTCCTCTAACATCTTATGACTAAATATAGAGGCCAAAATGGATCATTTTACGTAGCTTTTTTAGATCTAAAAGCTGCATTTGATTCCATCGATAGGACCATTTTGTGGTGCAAGCTTAGGGAATCCTCAATTGACCAAAGATTGGCCTGCCTAATCTGTTCCCTCCATGCAACCTCCTCTCTTAGAGTCTGGGTTGACCTGCAGGACCATGTCACTGCCCCTATTAACACCTGTAAGGGAGTAAGACAAGGGTGCGTTCTGAGCCCACTGCTTTTTAACTTTTACATCAATGAAGTAATAGCATTAATGGCTGAACCTAGATTTTTCCCGCCAAGGCTTGGTGTCAGAGCGGTGGGGTGCTTGGGATATGCTGACGATGTCACATTGTTGTCCAAAGACCGTGTAGGGCTGATCATGAAGATGAGTTCCTTTGCCACCTTTTGCACGATTAACAAACTGACCATAGATTATCAAAAATCAAATGTCGTGTTTTTTTCCGGTAGTAGGAAATCTTGTTCCTGGGATATTGAGGGCCACCAGATACAGCAAGTATCCTCGTTCTACTATCTTGGACTCCTTTTCCACAGATCGGGTGCCTGGAAGCAGCATGTTAAAAGAGCACTTGCCGCAGTCAAGGGAGCTGCCCAGGCCATCTATGGCCTATTTATGCGACAAGGTGGAAATGCTATTCATCTGGCTATATCAATGTTTAATAGTAAGGTCAGAGCCCAGCTCCTTTTCTTTCCCAGGATGTCAACCCGATTCAGGCTAGATTTTTAATGGGATTTCTGGGGAATCCCAAAAGTACCCGCATGCTGTAGTTAGAATGGAGTTGGGCCAGAAGCCCTGGCAACAAGTGGCTATGGAATTAGCAGCAAAACTTTGGGCTCGATTGTTTCTGGAGCAATGCTCAGAGATGCTGAGGGGAGTGGTTCAGGATTCTTTTTCCAACCCTTGGGTGGAGAAGGTTAAGGTTTACCTTAGGCAAATAGGGCTTTCCAAAGAATATTTGAGCCACAAGCCAACAAATGTCATCAGGAAAGAAAAACTTGGAAGGATTGATGATATCGAGAGGCAACTTGAGGTGGCTAGAGTAAAAGCATCTCCCCATGTGGAGATGTTTCTTGATTGGGTTCCCAGTGCAGGACGTATGGCGGAGTATTTGACATCACCGATTTCATTGAGAGCCAACCATCTCATCTTTCATGCCCGTGTGAATGCCTTTCCCTCTCGGGTTTTGGAGAGGCGATTTCAAAACATCCCTTTTCCCTCACGGCTTTGCCCATTTGACCGTCTAAAGGCAGAGTCAGTGGCTCATATCCTCTTGTATTGCCATCTCTATGACAAGGACAGAGAGGAGTTATTAGCTCCTTCTCTGGGGAAATACCCAGGTAGGTCTGAGGGGGCACTCCTGGGGGTATTATTAGACAGTTCAGTCCCCCTGGTTATTTGTAACTCTGCCTCCTTCTTACTCCAGGAATTCCATGCCAGGAAAAACTTTTTTGAATTTAGGATGTGTGATGTATAAATTTTGACTAAATCAAGAAATTTTGTACATTCCTTTTGGATTGGTTATGTATTATAGTTACTGTTGAACCTGTAATTACAACCTTAATCCTCTGTTGAAATTTTAATTACTTATTAGTGTATTTTTGTATAGGTATACTCATGATTTGTTTTATATTTGTTTTATTGTTTATTTTTTCTTCATTATTATAGTTTCTGAACTATACACAGTGCCTATAACCAGGCTTTTGGTTTTGTGTATTTACAGATGGCATTTGTCCTTTTTAAAAATATATATATATTACGACCCATTGAAACCCATTGAGAAAGGGGCGGGACCCCGAAACTCGTCTAGGTCTTCTTGGTTTTTTTCCCCACGGAGAGTTTTGTATCATGTTTTTTAATTACCTACTCAGTGTTGTTCATGGTTGATATGTGTCTGTGTATATTCATTATCATATAGATCTCGTGCTTTCGCAGAGAGTATTTTTATACATAATAAAGGAGTCATAATAAAGGAGAAATAAGACACGTGCAAATTCTGCCCTTCTTGGGGTGCTAGGGTTGGAAAGTTGAGACCCTGGCTGGCACGTGTCTGGGTGGGTGCTGCGGCTCGTGACTGACTGCTTGAAGAGGCCCCCCCTATCTCTGGAAGACCCAAAAATAAGACACGTGCAAATCCTGCCCTTCTTGGGGTGCTAGTGTTGGCAAGTTGAGACCCTGGCTGGGTGGGTGCTGCGACTCATGCCTGACTGCTGGAAGAGCCCCCCTCCCCTCTCTCTCTCTGGCAGACTCAGAAATAAGACTCCTGCAAATCCTGCCCCTCTGCTGTCATCCGCTGATGCCTGCTGTTTGTGCCTGACTGTCCAGTGCCCACCACCCACACACCACTGAGCTTGCTCTAAAGGATAGTATTCTTCTTGTTCTCAAAGTTATATGAAACAATAAATACAAATAAATGTTGCAAACCTGGAAGCAGTGTCACCTCCTCTGCCCTCTTCTTCCTCTGATGAGGAGCCCACCTCCACCACATCACCAGATGTTCCAGGCTGGGCCTCCACTTCTTCCTCCTCCACCGTGACCATCCTCTTCAATTTCATTTTTCTTTTTCTACCACCACCACCACCACTGCTTCCTTCACCTTCCATCCTCATGCAGAAACCAAACCACACACACACAGCTACAACACACACACACACACACACACCACACACAAGCTCACAACCAATTTTTCACACAACTTCACCTCACACAAGCCAGACAGACACCACGCCACTGCACACGAGAACACACGCGATCGAAATACCATTTATGGGTTTTTGTCTTGCGAGATCACAAAACCAAACAATATCGCTAATGATAATGAAAATGAAATCTTCGTTTGAAATTGGTATCGATAATTACAATAACAAAAACAACATTGTCATTATGACACTAATGATAAAATGTCACATTTGGCTAATGACAACAATAATAAAAACAAATAATGACATGGGGCTCTGGTGCACATTATACACACCTTAAAGTTCTGTATTTTTCAATCTTCTGTGTTTACAAGTCCACAAGTAAGTTCCAGATGCATTCTTTACACACACACACACACACACTTCCCTGAGGCAGTTCCTGGATGCCTTCTTCACACAATCACTGCCCTGAGGTAGCCTAAAGTAGCTGCGGCTGTAGACGTGAGAGGTTGCCATGGAAACCAAGTGACCACAACAGCATGGAGCAAAGCAGTTTACCAGTAGAACTTTTTACACACAAAAGTTCTGGGAGACGTTCTGTGGAGAAGTTCAAAGAGCCGGATGTTTAAGATCTGGTTGAGTGATTCAGACACACAGAAAGTTCAGGATGTAACAGAAAACATGAAGAAGAAATGTGTGTGTATAAACACGCAATGTGTGCTGTGCACAGCAGCTAACTGGGTAACATTTTCTTCCTTCTTTGAGTTTCAACTTTATATATAACATGGTGGAACTATAAGTTCTAGAGGTGTACACCAGGGGCCCATGTCATTTTTGTTTTCATTTTTCATTTTTGTTATTTAAATATGTCATTTCATTTTCATAAATATCAAATAGTCATTTTTGCTTTCATTTTTATTTTCCATTTGTTTCAATAGAAAACACATTTTTGGCTGTATCATTTTTGTATTTCATTATATTTAGTTGAAACTTGAGGGATTTTAGCTCAAATGGAAGGCTTTAAGTGTACTAAAGTATGAAAAGATTGGATAAAGTAATCCAATTATATAAGCAGTTGAATTACATTATCTTACAAAAATCTTCATATACATTCATAGCTGTAACATCTTTGTCTCATATTTAATGTAGATGAAACTTGGCACATTTATACTGCTTCCCATATCTACTATCTCTGCAAATTTTCAGAAGTATTGGAATAAGGGTCCTGGTGGTATAAGCAAGTAACTTATAAATGTATGTCTAACTGTAACATCTTTTTTTCCAGTCCAGTGTACATGAAATTTGGCAGGGATGTATATAATACTTGTATGATCATCTCAGCCAAATATCAGAAAGATGTGATATAGGGTCCCAAATTTATATGCTTGAACAGCATATACAGAGAAGGAGCCTATGCCAGGGATTCTCTTACGTTTCACAGTGATATGAGATCGGTTTGTGATGCCAAATGGCCAGCAAAAAGGTCAACCAAATATCCTCATTTTGTGATGTGACCATCCCAACTTCTCTCTCTTCACTTGTTACTGGGAAGTCAGAAGCATCTGTTTTGGAAAGAGCCAATAGAGATTCTCTTATGTCCTCTGCCACAATGCTGCAGGATGAGATTGTGATGATAATTGGCCAGCCTGAATGTGTAAAGTATGTATCCTGATTTCTAGGATGCTATCCCCAAAGTCCCAGTTATGTCCCTTCTATGACTGCCTCAGGGCCACCCTCTGTGCGGGCATTGGTCCTGTAAAAGTGGAAGCATGCAGTAATTGTCCAGTGAATGTGTCTGTCAGTTTATTGGGTAATTTAAAATTCTACCTCATGCAGTCTCCATCCCCCTTCCATGCCAGGTGCCTGCCTCTGACTGGCACTGCATGCACTGCTATTTATCTGAATAATGGCCTTCAAGGGACAACTTCAATTGCTTATAAAATTGGGTTCCTTTATCAAATTGTCCTGTAGTTTGGTAGAGATGACAGGGAACATATGTGATACATTCTTGCCAAATGTCATGTAAACAGAATGGAAATTAAAAATGTTACAGCTGGAAATGTAGTTTAAAGTTAATAGCTTATACCATCAGGACCCTTTATCCAATCTTTCTGAAAATTAGTATGAATGTTGAGCTTGTGGAGGTACATAAGATGTACAGGTCCATGAAATTTGGAGTGAAAATAAAGAAGTTGTAGCCATTAACATGTATGGAGATTTTCTTAAAATCACAACATTCAATTGTTTCTGCAGTAAATTCTCTTTATCTAATTATTAGATAAGCATAATGCCCTCCATTGGGGGTACAACCTCCCAAGGTTTGATAAGAATTGGATACAAAACAAAAACATTATAGCCGGACATAAGTTTACCCTTTATTTCAAAAACAAAATGTCATTTTCATTTCTATTTTCATTATTATTATTTGTTATTTTTGTTATAGTAATAACTAGAATGACAAAAACAATCTTCATTATCGTTACTGTAAAAAAATTACATGTGCACCCCTAATAAGTTCATCAAAGGTGCTTATGGGAATGTGCACACACAAACACATATACACACTTTCAATGCTTCCACATTTGTCAGGATTTTGAGTTGTTTCCAATATAAGCAGTCTCAGTTGCTGTTTGATTTCAAGGTTATCTCTGTTTAAATGCAAAACTCAGTGCTTTCTCCCTTACTACAGACATGGTTAATAAATAGAGACAATCCATTAGAGTGGTAGAAAATATGATTTAAGCAAATATATTAAATTATATATGTTTCGTATTTGCTGTAAGAACATAAAGATCCATTCCAAGAGATTTTTTCAGGACAATTGAGGTTATTCCTATCACTGTGCAAAGGCAGGAAAAAGTTACTGGTTGTGCTAGTAGCAATAGAAACATGACAGTGGACTGAAATGCATGGTTTCCTGCAAAGTGATTGCCAAGACACTGTATAAACCTCCTTATAGGAAAGCTGAATCGGTTTTGCTCAGCACAGCACTCTGAAAGTTCAGAGGGTGAGATGCTTCTCACACCATATATAAACTGTGAATTGGATATGAAAATAAATTGTTCCATTCCCTCTGCCCTTCCAGAACTCAAACTTTCTGTGTTATTGTTTGTTGTTGTTGCTTTCCAACATTATTAGAATTCCATGCTGAGTGAATTTTTTCAGCATTCCTTCAAATGGACATCTTGCTAGTGGCATGTAAGGAATGAGGAAGAGGGAGGTGCATTGTGGAATTTGGGAAACTTTAATAACTAATAGTGCACAGATTGAAGGGCACTCAACCAGAGCTTATGTTTATCTATCATCTGAACTGCTTTGTCTCCATCTTTCTCTTATATTTCATCCTTCTCTTGTTGGGTGAACCCCCCCAACAAGAGGAGATTCAACTACCCCCAGGACCCCCAAGCCCTCGCCCACCAACATCACCTCCATCTTGTTAGGATTCAATTGCAGATGGCTCAACCTCATCCAAACCCCCACAGCTGACAGGCACTGGGAAAATAAGGAGACTGCATGGCCTGGATCAATGGAAACAGAGAGGTAGAGCTGAGTGTCAACAGCATACTGATGACACTGCATGCCCTCTCACAATCTTCCCTAACAGCTGCATATAGATGTTAAACAAGAGGGGGGACAAAGTGGCACCCTGCGGGACACCACTTGTGAGGTCCTGAGGGGAAGACGTACACTCCCCCAAGACCACCTGGTGAGTTCTACCGGCCAGGAATGAACAAAACCAGTGACAAATAGGGCTGTAGCGGAATATCGCAGCGGTAGCTATTTCCGGCGGAAACAGTGTTTCCGCAATTAGTGGAACGGCATGGCAGAGGCTTTCATTCCGCGGTTTCATTCCGCGGTTCCGC
>QEPC01015429.1:1286452-1301402 GCA_003113815.1 Sphenodon punctatus | reverse complement strand
GAACATCCGAACTGCATTCTGTTTATCCATCCTTAATGACATGCGATATCATTAGACACAATGCTAGCCACATTTTCAGCCAAAACATGCAAATTGTCCTTGTGATGCAATGGTGTTCATATTGCGTGTTCAACAGGTGGCCAAATTGGTTTTGGGATTGTTATGGTGCTTATTCACAACCACCAAACATGTGCTTAGTGGGTTTGATACCAGATCTTTGTTATATCTAAAGACACCCATAACTTCTCTGGGTATTACCCAGAGCAACCACAGGACTGGATAATTACCCAGGGTATTGCCCAGAGCACCTACAGGGCTGATGAGAGACTTGACCTCATCTTTGAGCTGGGTTTTCAGGTTTTAGATGTTCAAGTCACCCCGTTGAGTGGTGTAAGCATTACTTCATGCATTTCAATGTGGGTGCTGCTCTACCCAACAAACATCACAGCAGCTGATTTATTTTCTTGCTAATCTATTCCCTTGCAGCCACTGAGACTAGACCAAAATGAAAAATCTTGGTGAGTGCTGCTTCTATCACAAACTTGGCATTTGCTGAGATTCATGTGACATGGAAATTTATCAGCTTTCCCACTGTTTTTGTCACTCTATAATAGGTTTTTCATGTTGAATGGGGCTGCTAAAGGCTGGACCTAAGCTCTGTGTGCACCTTATGTGCACCCCTGGGGTCTGTGGAATGAAAACATGCCAGATAAGCACTGTGGAAGTGCTGGAAATTGCCAAAAGTGCTGTAAAACTGCCATAAAACCATTGTAAAATCTCTGGAAAGTGATGAAAAAGTCCCCAAAAGTGACAAAAGTAATGAAAAAGTCCCTGTAGGTGACAAAAGTGATGAAAAATACTAGAAAGTGATGAAAGTGGTTAAAAATGCCCAGAAAGCAATGAAAAAGTCCTGGAAAGTGATAAAAGTTATGAAAAATGGCAGAAGAGTGGGAGTCACCAGAAACTGATGAAGTACCAGCAGACACTCACAACCACTCCTGAAAGGTCAGAATTAATTTCCCTTTGGAATGTGAACAGTTTTTCTCGTCTCAGCCCTAACTGCGACTACAGCATCCAGTAGAGAGCTGCAGGCACCCAAGGGACTTTATTCCTCTGGTTGACTTCGACATGGTTGATGACTAGAAGGACCTGACACAGTTGAATTTGTTGAGAACCAGCACCTTTGGCTCCAACACATGCCCATTATGGATTTTGAAGATGAGCACTGGGACAATGATACTTTTGTTGACAGGCAATGTTAACATTTCCTTTATGAAGGAGTGGTGCCAGCCAATATTAAATGTGTGGAGGTTACACAACCACCCCCTCAAGAAACCAGCTCTTGACATTGGAGAGCTTGCCAATTATCGCCCAGTCTCCTATCTACTGTTGGGAAAAGGTGATTGAGAAGACTGTAGCAGGTTCAGATGCTGATACCTTTTTCTTTGTTCACATAGGGTACTTCTCCACGTGCATTATCCCTGAATAAACCCCTCTAATTCAGAGCTTAACTATTCATGTGGATAGAGATCCTGGTATAAATAATTCCTACTTTCTGGTTTTATCCCTGAATTGACCAATCTGATTTTTGAGGTTTTATTTTTTCCTGTATAAAATAAAATAGGAATAGTGCTCATGTACACGGTTATGCCTACTCCCTCCACCATACATAATTGCAGGTAGAGGGGCTCACAGCTGCCCACACAACAGCCGGGAGAGGCACTCAGGACCAGGAGATACTGCTCCTCTCTTAGGGTCTCTTACCAAACCCTCAGATTTGCTAGGGTGGGGAAGGGGGCAGATGGAAATGGAAGGGGCAGACAATGTGTCCAGTCCAGAAATGAGAGCAAGTGATTTCATTCCATTAGGAAATACAGACCTTTTGGGAACAAGGAGGAAATCTACTGATATGTTTTGACATTTTTTGAGATTTTCCACTGTTTCCCACCATTTCTTGTAATTTCTGGTAGTTTCTAGGTTCCTGAAATTTTCGATATTACCGATAATACCGGAAATTACAAAAAAAATATACAGATAATGCTGGAAATTACTGAAATGGCGGAAAAGAGAGGGAAACCATGAAAATGGTTGAAAATGCCAGTAGATTGCCTCCTCGCGCGAATGAATGAGAGAGCTGTTTCCGTTGGAAACAGCACTCACGCAGATTTTTGATTTCAGTTTTAGATGTGTCCACTATCTTGAAGGGCACTGGCATTCCCACCAATCTCTCCAACAATTTGTAGAGTGGAAGAAGGTGATGAAATTCAGCTGCGTTTTCTGTGTGGCAGAAACGAGTTCCTTTTGAAACTGGCCTGTTTGTCTCAGTTCTCTATACAAATACAAAATCTCTCTGAAAATGTACATCCCAGACAATGAATGACAAGACCAACATTTTATCAGAAGCATTCTCCTCTTGGTCAGAATTCCCCAAGGCTCTGAAATTCAACTGCGCTGCACTGTGGGATTGATGCAGTCCTCTTTGTGAATCTTATACCAGTTGAAGAGTCTACACTGAAATCAAGGGATAGTGCTTATCCCTGAAAGTTAATGATCGTGTAGACAGTTGTCCCTTGATGACAATCCCAGGATGTCATCCTGGAATTACAGGTAATACTGGAATAATTATGTACAGGTAGAAGCAGTCATATTCTTGCTTCAGCAAACGTCTAGCCTGCATCAATGATACTATTCATGAAGGGAGATAATATTAAACAAAATTAGGAATATTGGAAAGTGGTGCCTACTACTATCTGTTTAGATATTCTCCTGCATAAAATGCATTTAGACACATGCTTTCTCTCTTGATTGTTCTTCTTTTCTACTAACTAAATACACAAAATCAATTAACCTCAACTAAATTAAATCCAAAAGTCCACATCATTCCAATTAGTGAAAGCTACATCTGCATTTGTTTTTTCTTTTTCTTATTCAGTAAGACCAATTAATAAGTATGGTTTTTTCCCCCAGTTAATACTACCACATCTGGGGGACAGGGGAAATTACACTGAAAGAAAAATCCTCAGGTGGAAACCTCAATTACTATAAGCTAAATAAAGTGATTCTTGTGTTTCAAATTGAAGCACAAAGGCGTAATTACCTAATAAACTACAAATAGCTAATTATCTTGTAGACAAAGGGGGAGACGAAATATCAGACAGATTTTTTTTCTCACTCAAGAAGAACTACTAAATCATTATGGAAAACAGAAGTTGTGTTAATTTGAAGGGAGGAGTAAATCTCTTAAATGATTGTCTATTGAACATCTGCTGGTACAGCAGGGGTTCCCAAAAATTTGCCTTTGTGACCCCATTTTGAAATTTAAATATCATTCTGTAACCCCATGAAGCAATGGAGACGTGCAAATTCTATAAAATATCATCACAATCATGATTAAAGGTGAAATAAATT
This sequence comes from Sphenodon punctatus, assembly GCA_003113815.1. Lineage (NCBI taxonomy): Eukaryota > Metazoa > Chordata > Lepidosauria > Sphenodontia > Sphenodontidae > Sphenodon > Sphenodon punctatus. The sequence continues at coordinate 1,297,994 of QEPC01015429.1, read as the reverse complement.
GTGGATTTAATATTCACAAACATTATTTTTATTTTCAGATAGATTTCTTAACATCTAATTTCCATTTGCAGCTCATACGGATATTCTCCTATCCACTCATTTGGCTATTCTGGTTGAGATGCTTTATTTATTTCATCGTGTGCAACAGCACTAAAAGTACTAAAAAAGGGAATCAAAATACCAGTATGTCAAACAAAAAAATATCATAATAAAAATATAACCAAGGCGTAATTACTGAAACAAATATCCAATGAAGTGGAAGTAAATAGCAGATAAAATCCACATCATGGGACCCTAATCAAAGCAGGAAATTTCCTTAGATACAATATTTGCCACAGATATTCATTTTCTTAGATACAATATTTGCCACAAATAGTTCAATATACAATTGTGACTAGAGCTGCAAGTGGGCACTCAAAGATTTGAGCACCCCCAAGAAATCATGCATTCCCAAATCAACCTGGTCCCGTTAGGGCACCATCGATGCCCAACCAAGGCTCTGGATGGTCTTTCAAAATGACAGTAGACGCCTTGCTGCAGTGTCCCAGGCTGGTTCTGTAACTTTCAAAGGCTGATACCCCCTCCCTACAGAGGGTATTTTCAGATGTTATGAGATCACAGGGTGAAAACAGACATGATGCTAACCACCCTTTAACCACCCTTGGTGGTTATTTATGCATGTTGCAGGGCTGTATTGGTGCCCTATGCAGCCCTGAAACATCCATAAATGACCACCAAGGATGGTTAGCATCATGTCTGTTTTCACCCACAGGCAACCACAATGAACCACGGTTAATCCCGCAGCGAGGCTAAAGTGCCCTGAACTTCTGTTCCACGGGTGCCAGATGTTCACTACAGTCAATCCTCAGCAGGGGTCAAAATCAACCACGCTTCCGGAGTTCCGGCCTGGACCATCTCCGAAAGCATGATCAAAGCGATTCCCACCGGGAAACCAAAAAAAGTAATGTCTGAATGGCAACCACGGGCCAGAATCAAGCAAAATGATTCCCATCCAGGGACAAAGCACGCAGAGGTGCTGCCAGGCAACCAGCAACAACACAGGCCGGGTAGGGAGATTTAAAGATCACACACCGGCAGGGGAACGTGGCGGGATGGAGCGAGGCAGAAGGGAGAGGAGAGCGGTGTGAGAGAGAGCAAGGGAGGACGAGGAGGAGGAGGTGGTGTAGGCGCAGGCAGCGGCAGAGGTGGTTGTGATGCATCTGGAGGCGGTGGAGGGACAGCTGCAGCAGCAGCCGGGACAGGCCAACCCGGAGCCTGCTGCTGGCCCGGGGGACAAGGTACCCCTGAAATGGGTAAAGGGACTGAAGGGCGGGGGCAGCAGCGCATGGGGCTCCAAGGTGGGTGGGCAAGCTGGTAGTAGTGGGGAACGGGGGAGGGATACGGGTCCATGGCAACCTGGTAACCAACCCCCCTCTCACAATCCGCAGACACGGAAACGGGCCCTGGAGCCCAAGCCCCCGGAGGAGAGGGCCAGAGGGAAGATGGAGGAGCAGGAGGAGGAGGAGGAGGGGGAAGACCGTGACCTGGAGGGCACCCGAGGGAGACGGCCATACCATTGATGGGGGCAATGGGGGCACAGGGAAACCCAGTAATTTATCTGGATCTGGGGGACCGTGGAGCACCAACTGGAGCTGACGGTCAACCAACGGAATGAGCACGTCTTCAAGGAGATCGTGTTGGAAATGGAGGGAGCAGGGCATCACAGGACAGTGGCCCAGTGCCAGTTGAAGGCCAAGGAGCTGAAGACAGGGCACACAGCCATTAAAGACAACAACCGGCAGTCCAGGCATAGAGTCAGGACCGCCCCCTACTATGACGCCCTGGACTGTATCCTACACATGAAGGACTCAATAGCCACCTCGTGCCTCGTGGGGAGCGCCGTGGTCCAGGAAAGGGAATGGGCCGAGGTACCCCTCCCCTCGCTGCCCCCAGGGAAGACACCGGCTCCAGGGGCCCCGCACCCCAAAAGGAACAACCCGGGACCTCGGGGAACAGCAGACCTCCCTCGCGCGCCAGCCCCCAGAGTGAGCGGACACATGGGGACCTCAGCCACACTGAGGGGCCGGCCTCGGAGGGCTCTGAGAATGACATAGAAGGTAAGCAGGTGGGAGGGATGGGACATGGACTGGGGGAGAAGGTCCAGGGGGAAGGGGTGCACAGGCCAAGGGCCCACCCTCAGCAACCCCCCTACACCCCGCACCCTGAGGAAGGGGCCCGTGGGCCACCAGGGGCCATGGACCGCTGACCCCCACCCACCCCTCCCCATTTCTGCACAGGTGACAGCACACCCCGGCACCTGCAACAGCCTGGCAAGGGGGACGGAGGCAAGCAGCCTCAGGAGTAACCAGAGGTCCCAGGTGAGGCAACACGACTTGGTGTGGGGAGGTCCGGCAAGCCTGGGCATGGAAACCGGACCCTGGGTTGAGGCCGGCCACAGAGGGCAGCCGGGGGGGGCACCAGCTGCCATCCCAATGGGGGAGGCAGGGCCCCTCATCTGTGGCATGGGAGGGGGAGAGAGGCTGGTGCAGCCAACCATCCCCTACCATGCACCCTGACAGGGTGACCTGCCGGGGACCAGCAAGGTGGACCCGTGCCCCTGGCCCCACGGATGAGGGACCACCGGACATGGGTATGTCGCTGCAGGGAGGAGCATGTAGAGGACATTGTCCTCTCCACCACAGAGCAGGGCGAGTGTATGATCGAGGCCATTGACCGCATGGAGGCAGCCACTGAAAGGGTCGTGCAGCAGGCAGGGACCAGGGACCGGAGGCTCCAGGCGGAGGTGCACCACAGAAGGATGTGGGAGTTCCAGGAGCACAGCCGGCAGGTGGAGGCATTCGGGCAGCTGGAACAAGCCATAGACCGGATGGTCAGGAAGCACTCAGCAAAGATGGACCGGTCCCATGACATAGGCACCTTGCTGCTACTACACGCGGGTACTATGAGTGCCTATGTCATGGCAGCTGCTCCTCTGGGAAACCTGCCTGCCCCAGCCCTGATGCCGGACCCCTCGGTGCCCCCACCATCACCACCCCAGCTGCTGGCGCGCTTGCTAGGGCTGTGCTTCCGCCTACTGGTCCCTGTAGGCCTCTGGAGGGAGCAGACACCCAGGGGGTCCCCTCCAGCCACCCCACCCTTCCACCACAGCCCGACCCTCAGGACACTGAGGCCTCCCAGGACACCATTGAGGACACAGACAGCAGGGGGGAAGGGAGCTCCCAGAGCTCCACGGTGCCCATTGGGTGGCCAAGAGGGTGGCCCCAGAGATGGGGGGCAAGGGGGGAATGGGGGGAAGGGGGAGGGTGGCCTGAAGGGGGGACGCACTGGTGGGTGGGGAGAGGGTAAGGTGACAGGAGCACAAGTAGAGGGCTGAAACAATAAATGCATGGGAACCACAGCCGCCTCTGTGTGTCTGTTTGTCAGGTCGGGGGCGCAGAGGTGGGTAGGGGTGCAGCCAGGGTGATGCTGGGGCCCCTGGCATGGGTGTGTGTGTGTGTGTGCACGACCTCAGCCCTCGGCCTCCCAGCTGATCCGCCTCGCCAGGGAGGCACAGATGTGCTTTGCATATCGGTACTCCCACGGGTTCTCTGCATTCACATAGAGAGGTACGGGGGCAGGAGGGCAGAGGCGTATGGGGGAGTCAAGAGCAGCCCCCTCAGTCTCACACACATTGTGCAGCACACAGCAGGCACCAATCATGAGGGAAGAGGTCTCCACAGTGTAGTCCAGGTGGCCTCCTAGGCTCCTCCAGTGCTGCTTGAGGGCCCCGAAGGCCCTCTCTACCATGGTCCTGCTTGCACACAGGCGAGTATTGAAGACCGCCTCCACAGGATTCCTGGTGACCGGGTACGCCTTGATCAGTCAGTGGGTAAGTGGGTAAGCTGAGTCTCCCAGGATGCAGGGGGGCATCATCACCCCTTTGATCTGGGTCATCCCCATGTCCGCGAAGTCTCCGTGATACATCCGGGCATAGAAGGAAGAGATGGTCATGATCCGGGCATCGTGACTGTGAACAGAGTGGCCCATGAAAATGTCAATGAACTGACCCCGGTGGTCAACGAGTGCCTGAAGCTGCAGGGAGTAGTACCCATGTCGGTTGACATATTCCAAGGCCTCCCCAGTGGACGGGCGCAAGATCTGTATGTCAGTGCCATCCACGGTGCCCATGCAGTTGAGGAATCTCCCAGCCATGAAGCCGGCCATCACGGCCTCCTGGTAAACCATCTGGATCGCTCGGTCCAGGAGCATGCCCTCCGCTGCCTCACAGATGTCCTGCAGCATCCCGGTGACAGTGCTCACCCCAACACCAAAATGCTGTGAGACGGAGTGGCATGAGTCTGGTGCTGCAAGGGCCCAGACCCTGATGGCGACCCACTGAACCATGAGTATGGGGGCCCACATTGGGGTGGCCTGCCACTCCAGCCAGGGCGTTAACAGTGCAGGAGGAAGCTCATGTCCATCCGAAAGTGCGATCTCCAAGTGGCCTCATCCCACTGGGCTAGTGCCTGGCCCACCACCCCTGTGCCCACTCCATGACCCATACCCACTGGTCGATGGGCATTGCAAGCAGGTCAGTGTGGCGCATGGCCTCCCTCCGCCACTGGAGCTGATAGGCCACCTCACGGAGTGCCGGAGCTAGGCCCCGGGCATGGAGGCGGACCTGCCGGGCCTCCCCAGACACCTGCTAGGCCCTGAGGAGGGCCAGGGAGCACCTGCACCCGTGCTGGACTCTCCGGGTCTGGCAGCGCTCCTGGCCATGCACACATGCAGCCGGGTGGTCAGGTGCACCTCTGCGGTCTGGATGTGCAGGAGGTCCTTGTGAGAGCAGTACCACTCCTCGCGCATGACTAGGTGCATCCCACACGCACCCAACCAGCCTAGCTCCATGGTTACCCCTGGGTGGGTTGGGACCGCACCTGTTGTAGGTTGGGACCGGTGTTGCCCCACCCCCTGGTCACACCCTGGAAACCGGGCTCAGGGCCCTGGGTTGCCCTGGCCGCTCCCTTGACCAGCAGGCCCAGCTCCTGCAGGGCAAGTGGGACGGGGAGGCCATGGGCAGTCCCATGTGCGCACATGCCTTCCCGGCAGGGGGCATGGTGCTTGGCTCTGCCCTTGTCTGGGCATGTGCTGGCAGCAGCTGCAATCCTGCTGTCATCACCTCCCACCTCTCTGTGCCAGCTGCCTGCTGTCCTGGGCACCCTGATTAGTGTATAGGCTGCCCTGTCTGTGTGCTCTGTTCCAGCAGCTGGGCTGGGTCTGCACCCCATGCCTCGCTCTGTATCCATACAATGTTGCGGTCTGTGGCCTTATTGCTTGGCCTTGGAGCTCCCCGGCTTCCTCTCCCATCCCTCCAGGGATTGTGGGGTCCCCCTTTCATTGTGTTTAGTTTCAGGTGCTTGCTGGACCATGACTCACAGTGCTTCCTCTGGGCTCGCGGGGCCCAGCACCCCAGGTGCCTCATGTAGCTGGACCTTCTGTGAGACCATGGCCCTGTGTGACCTGTGGCATTCTCCAGCCATGCAATTGCTCCTGAGCTGCCCGGACAGCCTCATAGGTGCCTACGAGAGTATGATCTCTGGCCTGTGGTACTATGGCCATGTGGTGAGTGCCCACAATTGCCGGCTTCATGCGGAGGTACTGGGCCTGCGTCCCTTTCCTGATGGGTGCATCCCTGAGATGAGGTGCTCACATGTGAGGTGGTTGGTGGCGGAGACCGTGTCCGCCCTCTCTGTGTGCAGCCTGTCTGGCTCCATGGCCTGTCTGGCGGAGGGGGGCCCTGCCTTGGCTGTGTCCTTCTTTGTCTGTGTTCATGGGGCCCGAGGTTACCAGTGGTCCCATGGGGTGATCTATCACCGCCTGTTGGAGCTGGGTCACCTTCCATGGCCCCCACCTGCTGACTATGGCTTATCAGAGCCCTCTGAAGCGGAGGTGGTGGTGCTGGCCAGTGTGTGGTCCCAATCTGATGTACAGGTGGGGCTATCCAACCAGGATCCCTTCGAGGCTTACTACCTGGTTGCCCACCACATGTCTGAGCTGGGCTTCCATCAGCTGCACTTCATGCACCTGGCGGGCCACCCGGCCCCGGGCCTCTTCGTGGACCCCTGAAGCTGGCTGTGAGCCCCCCGTGCCTTCCAGGCCCTGGATACTGACCCTGGTGTGCACTCCCACCTCTTCCCTGGCACCATGGGTCACTTCCCCTTCCCTACCTGATGTTCCTGGCTCGCTACTGTGCTGGATGATTCTTGGGGTTCTGCTGCACCTGCCTGTGGCTCTGGGCCCTGTCTGTGGGCCCTCCCTGTCTGCCTCTGCAATAGGTGTTCCCTTCCATGACTGCTTTCTCCTGAGCCTGTGTCCTGCACTGTGTGCCAGCCCCCAGCGGCCTGGGAGCTGCTGTCCTTCATTCTCCGTCCTTGCTCCCTCCTGTGCCCAGGACCCCTCCCGGTGCCTGTGTGACTGTGGGGTTCCAAGGCCCCCGGACTGGGGTTATGGAGGCCCTCCTGTGTGTGTGTGTGTGTGTGTGTTGCTGAATTGGCTACCCTGCTCCTCTTCTCCATCTCGTCTCCTTGCCATCCATCGCACCCTAGCCATTGCGTGGGATCCCTGGCAGCCTCCTGGACCATTCCCTGGCCTCTCCGCGGTCCGTGTGGCCTCCTCCTGTGACTGTGCTGTGCCCCTGGGGTTCCCTCCATTCCGGGACTGCCTGTGTTGCTGTGGGGGTGTCCGTGCGGACTGTGCTGTTGTGGGGGTTCGGTTTGCCATTCCCCTTGTTCTGCCCTGGCCCCATGGCTGCTCCCCCTGCTCCCTGTTCCCACCCCCCCTTCTCTCCTCCCTGTGCCCGTTGTGCTGTGTGTGTTGTCTGTCCCGCCATGTCCCTCCTTCCCTTCCTTTCCTGTGTGGGTGTGTATGTGCCCAGGCATGTGTTTGTGCTGTGTGTTCCACTGTGACCTCGATTTTCCTGTGCTTGTTGGGTGCACTGCCCCAGAGGCTCCCTCTTCCCCCTCCCTTCCCATTTCCCTTGTGTGGGTGTTCCCTCTGGGCGCTTTTGGCTTTGTTTGCCCTCTTTCCACCATGTCTGCCTCCCACCGCTCCCGGTGCCTTATGGGTGTTTTGACCACGGTCGGGGATTGGTGTCATGTCTGTTGCACTGCCCCGGCCCGTGATCTGACGGCCTGGTTCCTTGCTGTGGTCCCAGTCCGATCATGTCTGTTCTGTGTCTTCTTTGACCATGGGGGGTGGTTGGGCAGCTCGCCACCGCTGGGAATCCACTTTGATGAATCGGGACCGTGTAACGTCTGAAATCACCCAGTGTCTCTTAGCTGTGATGCATTGTAGGGGGGAGGGGAGTACCAGCCAGCCTTTGAAACTGAGAATCCCCAGCCGGAGCTAGGTCTTGTAGTGCTCCTGGCTGTAGCATGTCATTTTCACAGGGTAAAGCTCTCATTTGGGGGCACTGGGCACCTTGTTGTTCCTCGGGTCACCCTTTAAGTGCCTGATGGGGTGCCCAAAAAATGTAAATGTTACCTGAAGTTACTAATTTTAGTACCTATTGCAGTTCTAAGGATGAAACCCCCATCCACAGATGGCATGCCCATGCAGGTGGGTCCCAGGCTACAGAGAGTCAAAGCAGGCCACAGTGGGCCATGGTCATGTCTGTTTTTGCTCAGGGAGGAAGAAAACCCTTGGGCAGCTCCTCAGAGGAGAAAGATATTGGCAATTCAGTTCCCTATGTGGCAGAGGTCAAAAAAGCAAACAGAATGTTAGGAATTATTTAGAGAGAGAGATAGAATAAAATAGAAAATATCACAATACTGCTATATAACTCAATAGTGTGACCACACCTTGAATATTGTGTGGAGGCCTGGTCACTTGACCTTAAAAAATATATAAGACCTTCAGAGGGGAGGGTGGGAGGGGAGGGTAGAGGGGGGGGAATTTTGGGGGTTGGGGGGGTTAATTATATATATGTGATGATGTCTTATGTGTTTTATTATTGTTTTATTTGTTGTAAGCCGCCCCGGGATGCCATAGGCATGGGAGGCGGCCAATAAATAAATAAATAAATATATAAAACTGGAAGCGGTTCAGAGAAGGGCAATAAAAATGCTGAAGGATATGGAATAGCTTCTGTATGAGGAGACACTGGATAGATTAAGACTCTTCAACTTGTAAAAGAGATGACTGAAAGGGGATATGATAAAACTGCATAAAATCACGAGTGACACAGAATGAGTCAATACAATGGGATTTGTTATTTACCATCTCAAACAGTTCTAGAACTAGGGGGCACTCCATGATACTAACTGGCAGCAGATTTTAAACAAATAAAAGAAAGCATTTTTTCACTAAATACACAATTAACTTTTGGACCAGGTTGCAAGAGGATTTGGTTCAGGCCAGAAGCATTGCTTCTTTTCAAAAAAGGACTAATAGGTTTTAGCCAAGTAGGTTGGGGGATATAACCCCCAACTGTTGAGATTTGGAAGTGAACAGCAGGGATTGGTTCACTCCATTATGATCTGTTGGGTACTTCCACGAAGTAACCAAGAATGGCCACTTACAGTAATACTTACTTACTGCATGCATTATGATTCAAGTTGTTGAGCTTTCCTTGAACTTTTTATTACAAAGCAATCACGTGGAGTAATGGTTTAAAATTAGGCATATTAATCCTTTATAAGGCTAAGGAATTTCAAGTAAAAGTTATTGATGTCTTGTCTATAATCAGACATCTGGCCAAGGATTTATTAGGGTAATATTTCCAGTTTAATTAGCTCTGGGGGGGGGGAACGTAAGACATTGTGTAGCCAATGGAGCTAAATACAGTATATTATCTTCAAGAAACTGTCTATAGAGAGACCATCCTGGCAGGGGCGTAGCTAGGTGGGAATAGGCCTGGTGCATAAGATGAAATGAGCCCCCTGCTGGGACACCTATAACCAACCGTCCAACAATATCCACCCTATAAAACCAGCCGCCCCTATAGTTAACCCTCTCCTCTTAAAATGAGAAGCAGCTCCCCCAAGCAACTCCCCCAAGCACACAGCTCCTTCCTGCTCCAGGACCAGGCAGCCCTCTTTAAAGTCCTGGAGAGGGTGGGGGCAGGGATGCAAACCCCATCCCAGGTGGTGGTGAGTGGTAGCTCCCCCAAGCAACTGCCCCATGGACACACTGCATTCTCCTTGTGTGTGGGTCCCCCAGGCTCATTGCCCCCGGTGCGGCTGTACCTGCTGCACCTATTAGAGCTATGCCCCTGCATCCTGGAATGAATAATTTACCTTGGCTCCTAGCATTTTTGAAATCTAAAATATCCATCTGTGCAATAATCAAAATGTTTGTCTCCCTTTTTCCCTATTGCATTTTACATATCAGTTTCAATTTGAACAGCAAACATGCTTCCTAGTCATCTCCACTAAATGTTTTCTTTAATCCTCCCAACATGAAATAGATCAGGATTTTACTAACTGCAGTCCATTCTGTCTAATTATGAAAAAGTAGAGCTGAAACAAATACCTGCCAATTTGAGCAAACCCATCTAATCGGAATGATTCCCCTGAAACAAACGAACCAAGTGGAGAACACTGCCCATCCGATCTTCAGTCGATTACCCATTTTCATCTGTTTGTCTCATTTGTGCATTTTGTTCATCTTGGTTATTTTGCTCAGTTCAGCTGTTGGTGTCAAGTTCCAGGTTTTATCCAGTCCATTTTCATTGTTCCTAGTGAAAACAAATGGAAAATCAGAAACAAACAACACAAATAAAATAAGCAAAACAAACCAAAAGAATAAAACAAATGAAATAATCAAAATCGTGAACATTCAATGCTCGAACATTGTGCCAAATTTCACTTGGGCTAATTACAAATCAAGAAAAAAGCCATAAGCAGTTATTCTGTTGCCTGTTTCAGCTCTGTGAAAAAGTGAAGTTTCCCCTGGTTCTGGCTCCAGTTTTCTAAAGGAAACCGTGCAAGAAAAAATGCCTTAGATTTATTAACTTCTGATGCCAAACATGAAAAAATTCCACGAAGGATGTTTTCAAATGAGCAAGGTGATGGGGTTAGAGGGGGGTGGGTGGCGGTCTTTGGATGCCACATGGTTCTGCTGTGGAACACCCATGCAGCTTGGGTATGTGGGGAGCAAGTCAAATGGAAAGCTCCCGGCATGACTACCACATCCACGCAAGCAGCCACCACGTACTCCCCCTGCCACAGACCAGCCACGTAAAAACATCACACGGGCAGCTGTTCCACTCCCCAGCCCACATCACCCCACCCCCAACCCCTGCCCAGTAACCGTTTTGGATTTCACGCCTGTTTTTTAAGGGCTCTGGTAAGGCTGGAGGAGGGAGCTGTCCAGGCTGAAAAGAGCATTGGGCCACTCTGGCCTTCAGGGCCACATCCCTCCATGGTACTGAAGGACATGTCTGGTGGTGTGGCTGGTGCCACGCCCATTCATACTTGGAAGGGGGACGTGTCCACTGATTGCCACATATCCATTTGGCTTGCCCCTCACTGAGCATTATAGATTTCCCAGAAGTGCTCAGTGAGTGGCCAAGAGTGCATGCCCTGTGACTCACAGGAGTGCGCTTCTGGCTGCCTCACCTTCAGACGGTCAGTTGTATCCATGGCTCCTGGGTGGCCATGTGGGGTAGCATCTCACCTGAAAACACCCAAAGACAGATACATGAATAAAAAAAAAAGATCTAATAAGACACAGGGCTTGTAAAACTAATAAACACTGAATCAAAATTATATGAATTTTCAGGAAATAAACAAGCCAATAAACTTTTATTACTGCTCAGGAGAAGCAGTCCAGAATTTAAATAATCATTAAATTAAAGATAAGTATGCACCTAAGGTGTATTACTACTTCATTCGGTAATGAAGAGCACAGGGATCTAACTACTGTATAAACTACTTATCCAGGTGCCAGGTTGTGTTAGTGAGAAACCAGCAAAAATTATGGATTTTGTTTTAAAGTTTTAAACCAATGGACCCTTTTTTGAATTTGTACCCAGAAGAACTACCTACTATTTAAAAGGTGGGTTCATTCAATAAGCAACCTTATGGTCTATAAATAGCCATTAATATTAAGTTAGGGAACTTTAACCAGTCTATATTTATTTTCACACTAAGGATACTCAGCACCACCACTAATGTCCATAAAATCACAAACCTCTGCAGGCAAAGTACAATAAAAAAGTAACACTTAACAAAACCAAAATGGGGTAAACAAGGAAAGGATTCTGTACTCAGTGAGGCCGATCCCATGCACACAAACTGTTCACAGGTCCATAACAGAGACATAGGGTATTTTCAGAAGTTACGAGATCACGCTCAACCACAGTGAACCACGTTCAATCCAAAGCACCCTGAACATCTGTTCGGCGGCTGTCAGATGTTCACCACAGTCAATACCCACATGGGGTCAAAATCAACCACGCTTCTGGATCTCTGATCCGGACCATCTCCAAAAGCGTGGTCAAAGAGATTCCCAGCAGGAACAAAAAAAAGTAACATCTGGA
>QEPC01015429.1:1241425-1251821 GCA_003113815.1 Sphenodon punctatus | reverse complement strand
GGGGGGGGATCAGGCGCAGTGGCCGGATTGGAGGCTGCGCCCTCCCATCTCCCAGAACGCGGACGATCGGGGGAGCGCAGGGGGGTGGGGCTGTGCAGCGGCTGCCCCCTCCCCAATCCCCTGTGGGAATCAGGCTGGCACGCATAAAGGATGGCCAGACTGATTCCTCTCCAGGATCCGAAATGGATCCCAGACCATGGTTCAACGTAGCAGGCTGAACGGCCCGTCATGTCTGAAATTACCCTAAAATGAAAATCTGAAACAGCTTAATTCAAATAAGTGCAATGGTAGCAATTAAAAAGGTAAGAAGATGAGCTAAAGTAATCTTGTGGTGCTACTGACATACAATCATGAGTAGAAACTCAGGTTTCAAGCACTGGAGTAAGAATATTTATGGAATTGAAAGCTGTGAAATAACTAAAAGTTGGGGAAAAAATGAAATAAAATAGTACCATATTGGTGCCAAAAACAACAGGCAGGTTTATGAAAGAAGATTCTGGAGACCATGGAGTTAAGCTGATTTCTACAAAATTTAACCCCATATTGGAAGTCACTCATTCTTAACAGTATGCAATCCTCCAGCCAGAGAAGTCAATTGTTCAGCTACCATTTTTTTTAATTACAGAAGATTATGCCCATAGTCTTCTCCACTCTGACAATACAAACCTCTGGCAAATATTGATATGCATTACACTAACTTTAATGAGTCTATTGATAATGCTTAGTGTTGGATATAAAAATCTGGAGGGTCACACCCTCAATATGAAATAAAGAGGCACTGAGAAGGAGATGGGTATTATACAATAAAAATATGGTCGTTTACCTGAGTGGGAAGAAAAATTAACCCCTAAAAAAGTAGCAGACTAACACCTGATAGACATGATCATTGTGGGCATAGATATCATCAGCATTACTGTAGAACAGATGGCTCCATCTGTGTCCCAAGAAAGATATGCAATTTGGGGGGGAAATAACTTCACATTGAACACCAAGGTGCAGTAGAATAGAATGCTTAATGGCATAATAGAAACATGAGGTCAAAATCTATAACTCACCCTGCACAATTTTCTTGCATAGAGCATAAAGTGGCAATGAATATATGCAAGTCCAAGTTTCAGGGGATGGCTGAAATATCAGTAGGATATGGTCATTGGGCAACATTAGTTTACAGGATGTGCTTTCAAACTTCCACAGTGCACTTTTTATCAGCATTGCAGACATTGGCATCAGTAAATTCACACACTGTCCTACTCAAGGATGAAGCAATAACCATACACCATGACATTTTCCTCATTCCCCCTTTTCATCTTTTTTCATACCAAGTTTTCCTTGGTCACTTCCTTTTAAATTTGAAACTTAGACAGAACCCGCAGCAATAGTTTTCTCAGCAAGGCCTGTATCATACCCATATTTTGGAGGTAAAATGATAGCACAGGCAACAGCTAACTCAAAGTATTTATGTAGTTTTAAACTTCTCATAATACTACAACATACATGTTTCTCTAGTGTGGTATGTAATGTGCCACTGCCACTGTCATCCACATGCAGTCATTAGTTTTATTTTGTTCCCAGATAAGCAGCTGCAGCAGACCTGAAGATAGAAGCCCTCCAGTAGCCACTCACAAAAGTGGTGTGTTGCAGAATGGTGCACTGTAGAGTGATAACAAACAGGATGATAGCCACATTTGTGAGCTGTGAGTGTTGTGTTACACTCCCCCACATCCAGTGAGTTCCACAATCTAGCACATGGGATTTAGGTGAATGTGACACAAACGCTCACAGCTTACAAATGGGAATATTGCTGGCTGCCACTCCTACTCTCTTCCCCCAGCGGGCATTCCAAGTGCCACCAGGAGCCTTTCTCACCTCCTTCCTGGCCCTGTTCTCCTCCTTCCTGGCTGGCACTCTGAACACAACCTGGAGACTCACAGCACTGTCTGCCGCCACTTATCCATTTAAAAAATGGCTTCCCAGCCACAGTGCCTGTCAGAATGCTGTGTGTGGGAAGCTCGGGCCTGCCTTTGAAACTGACAAGTCCTGGCTGGAGCACTGCAGAGCCAGCCTCGTAGCTCTCCCAGCTGTGGTTTGTCAGTTTCTCTAGGTAATGCTCGCATTTGGGGTCATCACATACTGGATTGGTCCTCAGGGAGCTTTGCAGATGATTGATGGGGTGTCCCAAAATGTGGGCATTACCTGTGGGTACTAATTCTAGTACCTGATGCAGCTCTAGACTGGAAAAGACAGACAAAAATCTGATCAGGATGCAGATTGGGACAGATGCAGGTTGGGACGGATGAAGGTCAGATCAGGATGGACACAACAAGGTGTATGAGAGAGGACTGTGGATCACGATCAGAAGAACCATGTTCCAGAAGGAAGGAGCGCCAGCCAGCCCAAGACACATATGAGGTCCAGGGGGTGCAGAGCCAGTCCAAAGTTCATGGAGACATGAGGAGGAACACAAGACAGTAACAGGAAGGCACATCAGGAACCAGAAAGTGACTCAGGAACCAGGAATGCAAAAAAGATGATCCACCCAGCTTCCTGTGGCTACTGGCTGACCTTATATACAGGCCAGCAGCCAACCGGGAAGCTGAGGGTGTGGAGTAAAGCTGAGGAGGGGTGTGGTTTGACTGGCAAAATTAAAGGACATCAACGCTAGCCCTGGGTCCTGGCCATAGTGCCTCACTAGCATGGAGGCATCAACCACTGCTCTCAGGGCCCCAAAAGTACTGGTTTAAGCCTGGATCCTCATATCACATCACCTGCCCCCCAAGGGCAACCTCAACGCACCACGGAAGTCCAGGGACTCCAAACTGAGTTTTTTTGCAGATCCAAGAGTAAAGGGTGCAAACAACAAGGCAAAGACAGGCAAAAAAAAAACAGACAAGGGGGCAGTCTGTGCAAAATTTATTTTATTCATTTTATTTATTTCACTATTCTTTTACCCCACACTCTCCCACTCACAGAGCAGCTCAGGGCGGCTTACAAAAGAATTGTAATTGGGTGGATCAGACTGTTATGGGCCAAGGGTTGGGGGATGGAGAGTAGTGTGTCAGGACACGGACCCACTCCATGAGTGAATATTGGGGGCTGGTACCCCAATATCCAAATGGCCTCTTAAATTTAGGGGAAATCACCTGAATTGATTCAAAGGGTCCACATGTGTCCACTGGGATCAGTCTGAGGATGTGATGCACTGTCAGATGACTGGAATATCCCTCCCACACCCCAATACAAAATGGGGATACTCTGATGCAAATAAGGGAGATTTATTGACAGAGGACTAGGTATGATAAGCAGTTCACCCATGGGTCAATTTGGATGATACAAATAAGGTTCTATTGATACAAATAAGTTTCTATACCCTCCCACCAAACACAGTTGACATACATACACAGTAAACAATAAGCAAAACCCTACAGTCTGGTTATTCTGGTGTAAGTGGGCATTGCGTGAGAGGGGAAAAGGGGGAAATAAGCAATATTACCTATCCAATCTTGCTGAAAAGGGACAGGCAACCCTCTAGATCCAGTGGCATTCAGAGATGGGGGGATGGGGAAGAAGCTTGGACAGACCAAAAGGGGGTAATGGTCTGGGAGTGTTCCTTTAGGTAACTACGCACAGAGTAACCTGCTTGTGTTTGCATTCAAGAATAATCCAATTTGCTCATGGAGGCCAGGGCAGTTATAGGGTTTTGCGAGGCAAGGAGAGAGGTCTCAAAGGTGCACGAAAGCTGGGCTAGGGCTGACAAAGAAATCTTTACATGATGTGTTGGGGGAAACAAAGCCTTGGAGGATTTCAATGGGGGCATGGCAGGATGAACCCAAGGGCAAAAGGGAGTTTCTATTAAGGATTTCAATGGGGCAGTATGAATACGAGAGCCAAAGAAAGTTTCTATAAACAGGGGAATAAGGCTATTTTTAGATGGGCATGGAGTGATCAGCCTAACGATCAATCTATTACTTGCCCAGAGTTTCAGGCAGCCATGGAGGGCTCATCTCGAAAGAGGGAGGCCACCTGTTTTTGGCTGCTCCGTTGTTTACCCGGGAGCCTCCCTTGTTTCATTCTTATTCCTTCTGACCAGACCAGTTTTGCATGGGATGTTTTCTTTCTTTCTCCTCTTTATTCCTTTCTGTTCCCCAGCACCCTTTGACCTGTGTCTTGTGTGGTGCTGCCAAGGGGAGGGGGGGTCTCTGGTTTTGGGGGGGAAATGATGTTCTTCCTAACAAATGGCAGGATCAGGTCCAGCATCAGGTCCAGGTTCCAAATGGTGCAGTATAGAGCGGCTGAGTCCAAGGGTAACAGGTCATGGTGGTGATTGGCACATGGATTAAGGGGGCATAGATGAGGCAAAGTAGGACAGACAAGGTAGACGCAGGACTGGATGAGATGGGCAGATGAGACAGGACTGGATGAGAGAGATGCACTCTCTCTCTCTTCTCAAGAATAACATGAGTAGATATGCCTGGGGGGAGGGGGGAAATATTTCTGGGACCTAGTTTTGATAATTGGGTCCATAAAGTCTTGCATGTACATTTCTCACTGAAAAGGCCATGAAATAGATTAACTGTATATCATCAAACATCTTCGCATGCCCTTTCAAAAGACACTCTTCATCTCTAACTCTTCACATACACATTCCTATGACCAGCTGTTTTCTGATTCAGAAAAGAGATTAAGGAACTACTTTGTTTTCTTTGCATGTTGATCAAGACAACAAATCCTGGCATCACCATTCATCCAGGCACATTTTTTCCCCTTCTTTTATGTACATGACCAGCATCGCTTATGCTGTTTGAAAATTATAATTTATTATCATTGCTGTATTTATATCTGAAAGGAAAAGTCTTCATCTGGGTGATCTATAGCTGAAACATGCAGCAATGCATAGGGTAATTTCAAACATAAAGATACCATAATGGTTGACCTGTGAATCCTCTGTGGTGGCCATTTGTACCGTTATGTCTATAGGGATTCCCACCAGATGTTCACCCCAGTGAATCACTGGTGGGAATCCAAATGACCACGATTCTGGACCTCCGGCCGCCCGGAGGTCCAGAATCGTGGTGGGATTGGGCCCCAACCATGGTTGGCTTGGCCACAATCCGGGATGGGTCGCAGGTAACGTCCGTTACCTGCAGCCTGGCCGGATCATGGTCTTGACCACAGAACGGGATCAGGCGCAACCACCGCATTGGCCGCTGAGCCCACCCGTCTCCCGGAGGGAGGGCGGCTGGGGGAGTGCAGGGGGGTGGGACTGTGTGGCCACACGTTGTGCCGTGCAGCCCCAGCCCCTCCCCGAACTTCTGTAGGAATCAGGCTGGCACGTCTAAAGGACACCCGGCCTGATTCCTGACCAGGATCCAAAATGGTTCCTGGTCCGTGGTTCAGCGTAGCAGATCTTGTGGCCCGGTATGTCTGAAATCACCCACAGTGACTCTTTTCTTCCATGTGATGAGGTACAACTATACTTACACAAATGTAACTACTTATAAATGTGAGTTTAAATATATATACCCACATGTTCCAAATGTCTGGTAAAATAAATAGGCCTTACTTTGCCTCTGGAAAATGCTCAGGCTGGGGCTATGGCAAACCGTCTAGGAAAAGGGAGTTCTCCAGCTTTGGAGCAGCCACTGAGTATGGCTCTCTGCATGCCCATACAGTATTTTATTTTATTTTATTTTATTTACAAATCTTGTATCTCCCACCCTCCTGCTATCAGTAGCTTGGGGCGGCTCGCAATTTAGAATTAAAAATTTTAAAATACAATATAAATATCATGTAAAACAAAACAATATAAAAATCCACATGGTGGAGTTAGAAAACAACCCCCCCCATCCCCCAACCAAATGCCTGGTTGAACAGCCAGGTCTTGCACTGTTGTATCAACATGGTGCAATGATGGATCTTGAAAGAGGGAGTCCCAGACTAATCTTAGGGAACACTATGGGACATAGAGGTGGGGGCAGTGGTGTAGTTAGGTAATTTTAGATACTGGACTTCATGGTCTTGTGGGGGCCCTATGTGTGTGCACGTGCGCCTGTACAGCTTTAGGGGGTGGAGACTAGCAGTGCAGGGGTGGAGCCTAGCAGGGCAGGAGTGGAGCCTGGCATGCTCCATTCACTAACGGCTTTGGATTTTCACACACCAAAAGCTTTTGAGAAGCAAAAGGGGGAAATGCATTACTTTTAGAGACAAATAAGTACAGAAAGCATGTGTTCAGTAAATAAATACAGGTGATGTACATTAAATGTGGATTCTGTCCCACAGATTGCCCCAAAATCCTCCACAGAAAGCTCCCTCTCTTAGCCCCCCCCATCCCAACTTTCCTCCCACAGTTCCCATACTGGAAAAACAGGGAGGGAAGGGCATGCAACATTCAATATGGAGACGTCTTCCTTCAGACCCCTAACAACTGTTAAACCAAATACTCTGGACCCCTGCCACAGCAACCCACCAACCTATGCTTGGCTGGTTTCACTCCCAATATCCTCCCTCTGGTTGCACTAATTTCTCCTTCAATACTCCCAGATACATCTGGACTCCCATGTCAGACAGATGCACCCCGTCATCCCAATAAAACTCAGGGTTTGAAAACCGAATCTCCTTGTGCACGATGCAGTCACCACCTATACCCAACACTAGCTTGCCTACTTCCTTATTAATTTTCTTTCTGACTCTGTCAACCTTCCCTGGTGAGACTGCATCACACCATCTGATCCTCTCTATCATGCGCATCCAGATGAACCTTGTGCGAGGCAAACGTTTTTGTGCCTCCAACCAATCCCGTTTGATCCTAACTACAAACTGCAATCTGGGGGTTTGGGGTAGATTACTCTCCCCCAGATGAACAACAAAAAACTGTGGATGTCGGCCACTGGCTATCCTATGGAAGAGGGGCATGAGCTGTTCCCAATGCATACCACTTCTTGCTCACCACACTATTTCCGCCTTTTCACCCACCCCAAGCTGCATGCCCCAATAAGATCTGCCCGATTCCTTGGCGGCCCAGTGTACGATGCTTTGGCCCACAATCCACACCAGTTTACACGGCCTGGAAACCTTCCATCCTGTAACAATAAAAAATAACAATTTCAACTATGAACAATTAACCAAAATTTACTACTGATCTAACGAATGCACATATGTATAGAAGGCGGCTGAGCGCCATCTACCGATGTCCTGTATGTGGGACTACGGGAACCTTTGGCTGGGGCTAAAGTAGCTGCTCCAATTCTAAATGAGTGGGACCCATATCTGTGGCTTGGCAAGTGGTTCTCACCTAGGCACCTATGCATTACTGCCTTGAACTGGAACCTGGTAAGAAGGGAACCATCGGCATGTATCAAAATTTGACCCAGGATGCTGGGTCGGATATGTAGGTATCTGTGGAGTGCTGCGACAGGGCAGAGGGATGGGGACCCTGCCCTGTGTAAGGTAATAAGATGGTCTTTACCTCTTTGGTTGGTTTTGGAGTAACGAAGAATAATTTGGATCAGATCATTCTAAACTTCAACATCCTGGGCTCTGACTACGCTATCGGATGTGGACCTACGGGATTCAACAATCAGCTCATTTACCCGAAAAGCACCACAGAAAGTCAGCTTAAATGACAGACTAAAAAGACATGCCTCACTCTGGTTAAAACAGACCTGGGCTAATATGGCATCCAAACTGCCAAGGAAGGATACTGTTATGGGCAGCTGTGCATCGCGGGTTTGACCCCTATATCAGGACCAGCTCTCTATAAGTCTGTGCATTAAAAAAAGCACCATCGGGGGGGGGGGGGCTGGCCCACTAATTTATTAAAAAGATAATAGCTGACACCACTGGCAATGATGCCCAGTGCAAGACCCCATTGCCTAAGGGTGACGGCAAACCTAACGGCATGGTGCCCAGGGACAGGAAAGCTTGTAGGCCATCCTTGCTGCCCCTAAATACCTGAAATTCCTTAAACGCCCTCCCATAGGACAGTCGGGCAGTGCCCACTAGTGATCACTGAACCATCTGTAATAGGTCTACAATGCAAGGCTCCATGCATTTGGAGGCAATGCTTCCAGCTTGACAGCCACCTCTGGTGCCAACTGGTGGAAACAGTCCATCTGGAGATGAGAGAGAACATCAACTACATCATTGTTAACTCCAGGGACATGCTTTGATGTAAACATGATGTTAAATGTTAGGCATTGCAATACAAATTTCATGACCAGTTGCATGATCCTCGTGGATTTTGAAGACATGGAATTTATGATGTGAACCACCGCTAGGTTGTCACACCAAAATACCACTGTCTTGTTTGCGAACACAGACACCCACAATTGCACTGCCAATACGACAAGGAAAAATTCCAAGAATGTCAAATGTCTTGTGACCTCCTCCATCACCCATTCACAGGGCCATGATGCAGCGCACCATCGTCCCCTGAAATATACTCCAAAACCAATGGCACCAGAGGTATCTGACTGTACCTGGAGCCTCATCTCCAAGAGGAGATCGCCCCTCCAGAAATTGACTCTGTTAAAGTTATCTAAAAAATTGAGCCATGTCCTGCAATTCTCCTTCATCTCCCTGGTTACTGTGATGTGATAGTAAGGAGGCAAATCGCTTGACACCTTGGCATAAAGCCGAGACAGAAAGGCCCTCCCAGGTGTTACCACTCTACAAGCGATGTTCAGTGATCCCAGTAGGGACTGCAGCTGTCTAACTGTAACCTTGCTGTCCGTAATGGCTGCCTCCAGAGATTCCTGAAAGGTGATTATTTTTTTCTCCGGGCAAGCGAGACAAACCCTGTATGGTGTCCATTTCAATGTCCAGAAATGACAAAGTCATTTTAGGACCTACAGTCTTTTCCAGAGCAAGGGGAACTCCTAACTCCTGCGCTAAACTTTGAAATGTTTGCAACAGGTAACCACAATCATCGGTGCCCGCTCTGCCTCAAAGCAAAAAATCATCCATATAATGAAGGAGGTTGCTTGACTGAGCGTGCTGCCTGACCAACCAGTCGAGTAGGGAGCTGAATTTCTCAAAGGTGGCACAGGATATCAAGCACCCCATTGGCATAATTTTATTAAAGAAAAATTCCCTTTGAAACTGGAGACCCAGTAGGTGAAAATCGTCTGAGTGAACAGGCAGCAGTCGAAATGCTGATTTTATAATGCACTTTGCCAGCAACGCAGATGCCCCACAGCCCTTAGTGAGTTTGACTGCCGTATCAAATGATACATACCGAACTGAACACAGCTCTTCCGGTGTGGCATCATTGACTGATCTCCCCTTCAGGTGAGACAGATGGTGTATCAGTCGAAACTCGCCTGGTGCTTTTTTCGGTACAATGCCTATGGGGGAAACATGTAAGTTCTCCAGTGCGAGGACTGAAAATGGGCCTGCTAATCGCCCTTCCCTAATTTCTTTTTGGAGCTTGGCCAGCAATAATATCTCCATACCCGCCGTGAATTTCAGATTTCCTACCCACTGCTGCACCCTCAATCCACTCACCAGTATTCTGAAACATACCCTGAAACCTTCTGTCACATAGTCCACTGCTCACAATCAGGGCAATCGCGAAGCACCCTCTCCAGCACTTCATGGCGCACTGGAGTTGTGGCCTTTCCCTGAGTCCCCCTCCCTTGGGGGGCCCTCCGGGCTGCTTGTTTCAGTTGCCAACCTGCCAGAGACGGCTGCAATGGGCCACTGAGTGGTTTCTGGCGCAGTGTGAGAAAATATGTCAAAATCAACATGGGGATCGTGTACAACTTCCCAAACTGTTGAATTCCCAACAGGTGGGAGCCTTTGCTGCTGCCCAATACCCCTCAGCTGGAAAGGGATCATTCATGGGTGCCACTCCCCCTTTTACTAACACATGCCCACTATCAGCCTGAGGGGCGCTGGACACACTGTTCATACACTCCAGCCATAGGCTGGGTGCATACCTATCCCATTTCAAGCCTGGGATTATAGTTGCTCGCTTCCTAAAGGCTTCATCATAGCAAAGCAAAGCCCCTGGATGACGGGTGTTGAAAGCCCTCTGGACTATATCCTAGAACTTGGCCAGCTCTGCAGCTTGCAGCAAGAACATATGCAACATTACCCTGAACCAGATGAAGTATGCCGCTGACCAATTGGACCAATTACGGTCTGCTTTCAGTCTCTTGAACCGCTCCTTGTCCTTGCCCTCTTCCTTTGTATTTGGGTCAGGCACAGGGTCAGTAAATAGTAGTGGTGGGACCCCGGGCCCATTACCGGTTACCGGATTTACCGGTTACCGGTTCCCCTAAAACCGGATTCCCGGTTTAAATCCGGTATACCGGTACCAGATTTATTTCATTGGTTTCAATGGGGCGCTGTGTCCCCATTGAAACCAATGAAATAAATTAAATTCCCTCCCCCTCCC
>QEPC01015429.1:1209360-1240967 GCA_003113815.1 Sphenodon punctatus | reverse complement strand
GCCGCCGGAGCTCCCAAAGGTAAGAGCGGCAAGCGCACTGAGCCTTTAGTAGGGGTGATCCCTGGAGGGGGTGGGGGTGTTAAACACCCCCCCCAGGGATCGGGTCAGGGTCATACTTACCGGCGGCTGCGGGGACGCCGCGGCCGCTGGTGCTGGGGGGTGGGCTCGCCTTGCCTCGGGGTCGCGCTTACTCTTTTTTTAAACAAAAAGCCAGGCTGGGCAGGGTGGGTGGGGGGTGTCCCCCCTTCCACCCGTGCAGCCTGGACTCGGGGAGGTTTTTTTAAAAAAAAACTTTTTAGCTGGGGCTTTAAATTTTTTTACATTGCAGACATTTTTAAATGGCTGCAATGTAAAAAAAACGGTACCCTGAAATCCGGTACCGGGTCCGGATTACCGGGTCGAATCCAATAATGCCGGTACGCCCGATACCGGCATTATCGGATACCGGATTCTACCTGTTTCCCACCCCTAGTAAATAGGAGAGAGAACAAATCGACATATTCTCCCCTCCATATCTTTTCCCGCGTGGCTTGCATCAGGTGAGTGCCCATAGGTGCCGACACATCAGCATAGCCCCCAGCCAGTGGAGGAGGCTCCATCACCCCATTCATCACATGGCACCACAAGGAGCAAAATCTCCCTGCCAAGGACCACACCCATGCTGTCTGAAACCCCCCAATCCCCGAGAGGGTTGGAATGTGCACTCCGTATCCCATCTCCAGGTAAGGGTGATGTACCTGCTGCACAGGCCAGGGGACCCAAACCCCATTCCACCCGAGTCTAGGTGATGAAGGGGACAGTACCTCCTGTGCAAAACTGCAGCAGCACCCCAGTTGGGACCACCCTCCACCTTGCATCAGGTGAATTTGATACTCACCATTGCCTTGCAATGGAGGCACTGGGTTTTGCAATGGCGTCCCGCTTGGACCTGCCACCTCGTTGTCCATGAACTGTCCCTGTTGGTGCTGTGTTGATTGTAGGGGTGTCACTGTCATGCCTTGCACCACCCTCTCAATAGCCTCCATCCACTGCACCACCACATCCATCTGATCTTGACAAGCCAGCTGCAGATCCGTCCTTCCTCTATGAAGCACTGAGCTGTCCTCCATAAAACAAACAGATGGAGCCTAATGCCCCCCCTCCTGGGGCGGAGGATGAGCCTCTGCACCCTCCGCGGCCTCACTCCCCGAAGTAGGGACAACCATTTGAAAAGGTGATGCCTCTGCCAGTTGCGTCAGGATCTCCTCATATCCCCCCATCCTCTTGTGGAGTGCTTGGAGCAGTGCTTCAAGTGGGTCCCATGCAAGACCCACTGGGCTCTGGATGCCCTGAGTCACCCCTCGGGAGCCCTTCCCTTTATTGGCTGGGGCCTTACCTTTGCTCTTACATCCACCCTTCACCATTGCAAGCCAGTAAAGGTGAGATCAAGGTGCCCTCTTTTTCACGCTTGTACCCCTTTTCACAGGGGCCTCAAACCTCGCTAGGTTGGGCCTATGAGTCCAAACCTCTGCTCCTCTAATGGTAGAGAACCTCAGGCCCTATAGATCCTGAAGCTGCCACTGATGTCTAAGGTGGTGCTGGGTGACCTACCTGTCTCCCTAGGCAGGCACAACAAGAGAGAGAGGGGCACTGTGCCTCTGAACAAATGAGGATGGGCGGGGGACACTCGCTCATTCACTGAGGGGAAAGACTACTTTCCCTCCTGTGGGTCACCCACACCACCTCCAAACCCATGCCCCCAGCAGCTAGGAAACCTCAATGTGTTTTTTTGTGGGGTTCAAAATGGCACCGGCGATGCAAGACCTGCGCGTTCATGCCTAAACCATGTGCTTCCTCCCCAGTGGTCCGCTGTCTGAACGGCAAGCGGCTGCTTGTCATCTTTGGAGAGATGGGAGAGCAGAAAAGCCCTCCCCCTGCCCAGCACTGAACCGGCTGCGAGGAGCCAGCCCATCGGGGGGGGGGGGATAGTCTACAAGGTAGAGGGAAAGGCTTTTAATCAGTTTTTATGCACTTCTGGCAATGTGATTTTTCTGAAACTGTGGAGGAAAAAAATGTCCCCCTTTTTCAGCTGTGTGGACACAGTAAAGAGATTTCTTTAAAAGAGACTTTTATTTGGCCATTGCAATGTTTGATAGAGTGCAGCTGTTTTCTCAGCCTTATCTGAGAGAACAGAGTGAACAAGGCCAGAGTCTAAAGCACTTGCCCTTATGGCTGTAAGCAGGGCTATATCAAACAACATAAGGTCTGGAATTCTAGCAAGCAGTGGTTTCTGCTTCAAAACTAGACCGAGAAGTATTTGCCCACAAAAAGCTAGAGTGACAGGTTGCAATAGCCAAACTTTGCACAATACTTCCCACCAAAATAAAATAATGAAATACACTTGGCATTTCATGAAGTGTCCAATAGGGATGTGCAAAAAAGGTTCGGAAGTTCAGAGTTTGGACTGAACTCGGTCCTTTCGGATGACCAAACCCGAACCGACCAAACTCAAACTCGATCCGAACTGAAACGACCGAACAGTTCAGTCGGTTCGGATCGAGGTCGGATGAGTTCAGGCGGCAAAAACGTGAATGAAAGCAAAAAATGTGATAGGGAGGGGGAGGTATCTGAGGAGCAGACTCCCAGGCACCAGTGATGGAGAGTCTTGGAGTAGCAGCCAGCCTGCCCAATCACCATTCAATTGAATAAAATATTAAAAAATATATACAATCTTTGTGTGCTGTACATTCTTTGAGTTGGAAGACATGGAGAAGGGAAGTAGGAGAGGCTGGTCTGCTGCCCGTAAGGTGAGCAATGGGGCACGTGGCAGAGGTGGTGATAGGGGTCGTGCCAGAGGAGTGGCAGCATACAGCAGCAGCCAGAGGCCATCATCACACCCCACGCTTCGCAGGCCTGATTTTGGGAGACAGGGTTCAGAGTCTCCCAGCAGTGACACTAGTCTGAGGGTGGTTCGGTGGTGCCTCCTGCCAGCATTGTCCACTGCCAGGCAGGGCACTGGAAGACCTGCAGTACATGAGGCTGTGGCTGTCTCTGCTGCTGGTTCCAATGTTTCTCCAGGGCCACCAATGTCCCGCATTGTTGAGGTGATACCCATCAGTGTAGGGCTGGTGGGTCCCACTCTGGCTGCTAGAGGCAGGGCTTGATCCCCAGGCAATGGAATCAGGGAGAGGAGAAGCATCAGCAGTAGCAACTATAGGGGGCACAGGGAGAGTGGCAGCAGCATGGTGGGCAGTCAAGCCTAAGGGTCCCAGTACTCCCCATCACAGTGAGGCAGAGGCAGACACTAGTCCCGCAGAGGAGATGTCTGGAGCTGAGGTGATGGCTGTCCCTCCTCCCAGAGCTGTGTTGCCACCAAGTTCTACCAGCAGCACAGGCAGCAGTGCGTCACCCAGTGAGGGTCAGAAGGCAGGAGGTGGCAAAAAATCATCTGTCTGGTGGGCACATTTCAAGCTGGTGCTGGTGGATGATCTGAGGGAGGTACAGTGCACTGTGTGAAATAAGGTGGTGAAGCGTGGGTAGGTGCTCACCAACCTTGGGACAAGTGCCATTGCGAGGCACCTCAAGGCATGCCACAGCACTCTGCTGCTAAGCGGGAAGGCAGGGGCAGTGGATGCCAGCAGGTTCCCAACTGCAGCAGCCATGCCAGCCAGTCGCCCACCTCCTTCAGCGGGCAAGCATGCTGCACCAACAGCTGCCTCTAGCAGCAGGAGCAGTATTCCTGCTAGGGAGGAAGAACAGCAGCAGGAGTCTCGCCAGCAGTTTCAGTCCACCATGGAGGAGCTGCGGTGGGGGCAGCTGCCAAGGCCATCGGCAGCTGGAGGGTGGCGTGGCTTTCACGCAAAAGTCATGCTGCTGTTGGGCAAAATGATTGCACTCAATGGGCAGCCTGTCTCCATTGTAGAGGACATGAGCTTCAGGTGGCTGATTGGGTTCCTGGCCCCCAGTTTAAGCTGCCATCATGCACCACCCTGAGTTGTCAGGTGGAGCCAGACCTATAACAGGGTTTTGAAGGAGCGGGTGAGGGAGCATCTGGCCGGGGCTGGGGGTGCCACCATACACTTCACCTCAGACCTGTGGTCCAGTCGAAATGCAGAGCATGCATACCTGGAGGTGATGGCGCACTGGTGGCAGGCCCTGGAGGCAGAATTTACCAGTGGCAAGAGGGGTCCCGAAGCAGGGTATAGTGGGCCCTGCTTCAGACACAAGTAATGGACAACCCCCACACCACTAAGAACATCAAGGCAGCCCTAACTGCCATGGTGAGGGAGTGGGTCATGCCAGGTGCGCCCTTCACCAAGGGGTGTGTGGTGACGGACAACGTGGTAAATATACTGGAGGCAGTCTGTGACGGGGGCTTCACCAGCATCCCTTGCGTCACACACACCCTTCACCTGGCGGTCAGAGACACTCTGGGCTTGGGGGATAAGGGGATTGGGGCAGGCACCCTTAGCTTCCTGATGGAGCAGGGGAGGAAGCTGCTCTGGTTCTTTAACCAGAGCATGAAGGACAGCGAGCTCCTCTGGGCGAAGTAGGCCGAGCAAGGCTCCCCAATGCACCAACTGGCCCAGGATGTCTCCACATGGTGGAATTCCACCTTCCTGATGCTTGAGCGACTTCTTGAGAAGAAAGCCGCCTTGCATCAGGTTCAACTGGTGATGGACAGTGGGGCACCTCTAGGGTATGATGGGGCAGAATGGGGGATCCTGGCTCACATGGTCTTCTTACTCAGACCATTCCTGGCCGTGACAGAGTCCGTGAGCAGCTCCACCACCACCCTCAGCCAGGTGACCCCTCTGGTCCAGAGTCTCATCAGGAGGCTGGAGGAGTTCTCCATGGGTGGTATTGTGGCCCTGAGGGCAGGAGGCTGGGTGATGAGGCACTTGCCCTGGTGCAACAGCTAAAGTCAGGGCTGAAGGCGCGGTTTGATGAGCTCCTGTGGTGGGAGGAATATGTCATGGCAACCATGCTAGACCCCAGGATCAAGGGCAATGTGGCATGCCAGATAATGCCAGAGGAGCTTGCGGGGGGGAACACCTGGCTCGCCCACTCACCTGCCTGTTGCCGCTGCGGGGGGGGGCTTGCCTGCCTCGCTGCTGCGGCCGCAAGCTCGCGGCCGAAGGGCCTCGGCCAAAGGGCGCGGCACTTTCGGGGTACTTTGGGGGACTGCAGGGGGTGGCAGGGGGTTTTTTGTTTATTGTGCAGGCTGTTTATTTTATTCAGGGCTAGGGTGGTAGGGTGGGGGTATTGGCACGGGTGGGGTAATGTGGGAGGTGGACCCAGGGACTCCCCCTGGTGAGAGCAGGGGGAGGACCGGGAGGGTTGGGGGGAGGGGGTGGCTCGGTCTCCCCGTGAGAGGGGGAGACCGAGGGAGAATGGGGAGGGTATGGTTGGGGGGGGAGGGTTATGGGGGGGAGGGGGGGAGGGAGGGCCGGGGGGCAAGCAGCCGGGTCTGAAGGGCCGGGATTGGGTGGACGGAGGGGAGGGCATGGCCATTGGGGTCGTGATGGGGCGCGGACGGTATGGTCCATGGGGTGGGAAGGCACGGGCCCCTAGGGGTCCACGGTGCCTGAGGGAGGTGGAGGTCATCACCCCCCCACTAAGGGGGAGGGAGGTGCCGGGTCCAGGGTCCGCGCGTGGGGGGCTGGTGCTGATGAATGCGAGGTCCGTGGTCAACAAGGCCCCGATTATCCACGATTTGATCGTGGATGGGGCCGTGGACCTCGCATGCATCACGGAGACCTGGCTGGATGATCTGGCCGGTCCAACTTTGGCGGATCTGGTTCCAGCTGGGTATGCCGTGCAGCATCAGCCCCGCATGAGCGGCCGGGGAGGAGGCGTAGCTATTGTTTTTAGGGAAGACTGGCCTGTTAGGAGGTATCCAGTGCCGGAGATTGTGGGTGTAGAGGCTCTGCACGTGGTGATCGATTTGGCTGGGGGCAAGCTAGGGGTGCTGCTGGTGTACCGGGCCCCTTCATGCCCGGCGGCATCCCTTACCGCTCTAGCGGAGCTGGCCTCGGAGGTGGTGTTGGGCTCCCCCAGGACTTTGGTTCTGGGGGACTTCAACGTCCACGCCGATGCCGGCCTTGTTGGGGCGGAGCGGGAGTTCATGGCCGCCATGGCAACTATGAACTTGTCCCAGGAGGTGATCTGCCCGACCCACGTGGGGGGACATATCCTCGACCTGATCTTCGGCTCTGGCCTTGAGGCGGGGGGTCCGGTTGTGGGGGAGGTGACAGCGGTGCCCTTGTCGTGGACGGACCATTACCTCCTTCAGGCCGGTCTTTTAGCGCGCCCCCTCCAGAAGGGGAAGGGACCAGTTAGGATGGTCCGCCCTCGGAGGCTGATGGAACCCCAGCGGTTCCAGGAGGTCCTGAGGGAGCTTACCCTGGATGTGGACGGTCACTCTGTGGATGAGCTGGTCCGGCATTGGAACATCTTGCTGGAGGAGGCCATTGACAGGGTGGCTCCGAGGCGCCTTCTGCCTCGGTCTCGTCACCGCAGGACCCCTTGGTTTACTGAGGGGCTGCGGTGTATGAAGCGTGTGGGCAGGAGGCTAGAGCGACGCTGGCGTCGGACTCGGTCTGTCTCCGATCGTCTTCTCCATAGGGCCCATTTGCGGTCCTATGTGGAGGCTGTGAGGACGGCGAGGAAGGAATTCCTCGCCGTCCTCATAGCGTCTGCGAAGTCGCGTCCAGCGGAGCTGTTTCGGGTGGTGCGGGGGCTGGTGAGTCCGGCCTCCCTCCGCCTGGATGGGGACTTGTCCCGGGCCCGCTGTGAGGAGTTTGTCATCTACTTCGCAGACAAGATCGCTCGGATTCAGGCCGATTTCGACGCTGGGTTGATAGCAGTAGGGGAAGAGCGCGGGGGGGCGGAGGGTCCGTCTGGTCCATCTTTATGGGGTGAGTTTCAGGAAGTGACGCCGGCCGATGTGGTGGATGTCCTGGGGTCTGTGAGGGCCACGTGTTGTCAACTAGATCCGTGCCCGTCCTGGTTAATAAAAGCTTCCGGGGAGACGTTGGGGACGGTGCTGGCGAGGGTGGTGAATGCGTCCCTTCGGCAGGGGAGGTTGTCGCCTTGCTTAAAAGAGGCTGTGGTGCGCCCCCTGCTGAAAAAACCATCGTTGGACGTAGACGCGCTCGCCAGCTACCGACCTGTCTCTAACCTTCCCTTTTTAGGGAAGGTTATTGAGCGGGCAGTGGCGCTCCAGCTCCAGGGTCATCTAGATAACATCGGGCTCCTTGACCCTTTTCAATCTGGGTTCCGCCCCGGCTATGGCACCGAGACGGCGTTGGTGGCCTTGGTGGACGACCTCCGCCGGGAGATGGATGCGGGATGTTCGACATTTCTCATCCTGCTCGATCTCTCGGCCGCTTTTGACACCGTGGACCATGGGCTGCTGTTGAGACGACTGCGTGACCGGGGGGGTCTGGACGGGACTGTTCTTGAATGGTTCCGTTCATTCCTCTCGGGGAGGAGCCAGCGGGTGGTGTTGGGGGAGGAAACATCGAGCCCCCGCGCCTTACCGTGTGGCGTTCCGCAGGGATCGATCTTGTCTCCATTATTATTTAACATCTATATGCAGCCCTTGGGGGAGGTCGTGAGAGGGTTCGGGGTGCGATGTCACCAGTATGCTGATGATACTCAGCTGTACCTCTCGTTTTCTACTGACCCAGACCCTGCTGTCTCGGTGCTATCCCAATGTTTGGAGGCCGTGGCGGATTGGATGCGGCGGAGCAGACTGAAGCTCAACCCAGATAAGACGGAGGTGATGGTGGTGGGGAGGGCGAAGGGGGTGGTGGCCCCCCTGGTTGGGGGGGTTTGCCCCCCTGTAGCTCAGCAGGTCCGGAGTCTGGGGGTCATATTGGACGCAGACCTGCGGCTGGAGCGGCAGGTGGAGGCAGTCGCTAAGGCTGCCTTCCGCCAGCTTTATCTGGTACGTAGGCTGCGTCCGTATGTCTCTGGCCCGGACCTGGCCTCCCTCATCCATGCCTTCGTCACCTCGCGGCTCGACTACTGCAACGCGCTCTACGTGGGGCTTCCCTTGTTCTTGGCCCGGAGGCTGCAGCTGGTGCAGAATGCGGCGGCTCGTCTTCTTACGGGGACGGGTCGCCGGGAGCACATTACACCGGTGCTCCGAGCGCTGCACTGGCTGCCGATAGTGTGCCGGGCCAAGTTCAAGGTCCTAGTGATGATCTATAAAGCCCTATACGGCCTTGGCCCCTCTTACCTTAGGGACCGCCTCGCCCTTCGCGCCCCGGAACGGCTCCTGCGGTCTGCCGGGGGTGCCCTCCTGGAGGTCCCCCGTGTTAAGCGGGGGGCCACGATGGAGCGAGCATTCTCGGTGGTAGGGCCGCGGCTGTGGAACTCCCTTCTGGAGGAAGCTCGCCTGGCCCCAAGCCTTTTGACATTTCGGCGGAACTGTAAGACCTGGCTGTTTGCCCAGGCCTTTGGGAGGGAGGGGGGGGGTGATTTTTAATCCCCCACCTATGTATTTATTTATTATTGTACTCTGCCCTGTTTTATTGATATATTTTATATTTGTATTTTAATTGTTTTTAACTGTTTTTATTGTTGTTAACCGCCCCGAGCTGCATTGCAGGATGGGGCGGGATAAAAATCCATGAAATAAATAAATAAATAAATAAAAAATAAATATAATGCTCTATGGGTACTGGAAGGATCAGCTGGTGGAGAGGTTCCGGCAGGCAGAGTGAGCTATGCAGCAGGACACCCCTGGAGATGGTTGGAGTGGGAGCAGCCACCCCTTTCAGCCACCGGGGTCTATCCCTGCCCCCAGCCCTAGTGGTAGCAGCAGCAGCACCAGAAGCACCCCTATTGGCAGCAGAAGAAGAAGCAGCTCGTCCTATGTGCAGGCCACTCTGGGCAGCATGGCACCATGCACAATAGGGCAAACAGTGTGGCTGAGGGCAGTGGTGGAGGTGTTGCCAAAGCAAAGCTACCAGAGGGAGTACGATGGTGCCTCAGCACCTGTGGAGACCCACCTGGAGGCAGAGCAATGCATTGAGCCCAGCAGCGATCCATTGGCTTACTGGGCCAGCAAGATCAACATGTGGCTGGCCCTGTCCAAAGTGGCCACTGGTATATTGTCCTGCCTGCCAACCAGTGTCCCCAGCGAGCGGGTGTTCTCCATGGTGGCGGACATTTGCTCCCCACACCGCCTGAGACTGGGGGACCAAACTGATGGAGCACTTGCTCTTTCTGAAGGTGAACCTTCTGCTGCTGGGATTCCCAGAGTTGCCCGAGGACAAGGATTGATGGTGCAGTGGCACATGTCATCACATGCCAGGAGCAGACTTGGGATGGGGCTCCTCCTCAATCTGGGCTATGGCTACTTCAGCTGTGCTGAGGTGCTATCCCTTCCTCCCAATGCCTGGCGCCCCGCCCCACCCCCCTCCCCACCTCTCTCTCTGTCTCTCTCTCTCTCTCTCATACTGGAGGGCCTCGGCCGGCTTATCTGACTGACCGCATGATGCAGGGTGGCATTGGGAAACTGTAAGCCTGCCAGCTGACCTCTGGGTAGATGATATTGGCCCGGCTATCTGACTCGCTCTATCTCTAATGCTGCACAGCCTTCACCAGCCTATCTGAGTGCCCTGCCAAGGTCCCTTCCTGCCTTCCATACTGCCTCTCATGCCATACTGCCTGTCTGCCTGCCCAGGTTGCCTAGCTCAAAGCCTGCCCCAGCCCTCCAGCCTGCCTCTCATGCCACGCTGCCTGTCTGCCTGCTCTGGCAAACCTGGGCAATGTGCCCCACTGCCACTGTCCATGGGTACTGGCAGGGAGGGCTGTCCAATATCGGGAAGCTCAGGCTACCACTATAGCCCCAGGAACCACCCTCAGGGTTCTTGGGCCTGTCATTCCATGGCATCAAGAAGCAGCCACTCCCGCCCCAGGACCTGCCATCACGGTTCTGGGGCCTACATTACTGGCAGGGAGGGCTGTCCTGTCCAATATCTAGAAGCTTCCACTCTAGCCCCAGGACCCACCCTCAGGGTTCATGGGCCATCATTCCACTCATGGGGAGTTGTCATTCCAACTTTTTTTTAAAGGTTAGCAACCTGCTGTTCATGGAGAGAAAGAGAGTCTCCCCACTGCTAGAAGGAGAGACAGACAGGATCCACCCATGCTGTCACCTGCAGTATATGGCCAGAGAGAGAGAGAGAGAGAGAGAGACTCCCCGCTAGAATGTGAGAGATGGGAGTGGAGGGGATGAGGTGTTTCCAGCTCAAGCTGCCACCTGCCAGAACCCGGAAGAGCTCTCATCTGTGCTCATTCCCGATGCCCACATCCTACAGAATGAGATGGAAATAACACAGCGTATTATATGTGCCTGCCTGTGTGCGTTCCCTATACCTGCTACCACCTATTGCACAATCGATTGACTAGATCGATTGAAGTGTGCCCAACCAAGCACTAATTCTAGGGACAACATTCAACTCCCATAGGCTGTCATTCCACTGTACCTGAAGCAGTCATGCCAGTCCCATGAACCATCATCGAGATTCTGGGACTATCATTCCAGTCATGGAGGGCTGTCTTTCCATTCCACTGCATCCAGAAGCAGTCACTCCATTCCTAAGATCCATCATCTGAGTGCTGCCGCTGCTCGTGCCTGACTGGTGAATGGCCAGTGGACACCGATGCCCACCCACAAGCCTGCCCCCCCAGCCTACTCCTCCGCACCCACCCACGGATGCCTGCTGAAGATGCTGAAAGAGCCCTCTGACCACCAGCACCCGCCGCCTGTGCTTCATGCCTGCTGCCAAAGAGCCTCTCTCTCTTTTGCTTTGGTACAGTGGCACACACACACACAGACACAAGCCCTGCATCTGCTGGGGGGCAGTGTCTGCAAGTTGAGACCCTGCTGGCATATCTTGGGACTAATAATAATACAGTACACTACATGTGCTGCTGCTGTCAGGTAGGGATCTGACAAGCTGTGTATACAATGAGATTCTGCCACCTGTCAGAAGCAGCAACAGAGGGATAAAATATAGGTCAAACAAAGCAGGTAAGGTAACAAATTTAACTTTTATAACAACTTTTAAAACTAACTGCAAACATTCAACTTCATCAAACAGAAAACAAACATACAAACAAAGGAAACTAGGGGTCTGTGGCAGAACGTGGGGGAACATGGGGGAAAGGGGAAATGGGTGTGTGGGAGTGAGGAGTGGGCATCAAGTCCTACTTCGGCTGAAAGCTGTGTCGTTTGCCATAGTCAAGGGCCTCCGCCAAGGACTCCTGCCATTTGGAGACTGACTGATGGTAGAGTTCCACATCAGCAATCTCTGAGCGGAGGTACTCGGAGATGGAGTATGCCTCCGCCTTCCGTTGCTGTGGCTCCAGGTCCTGGAACTGTCTCACCAGATGGTTCTCCATTGTAAGGGCTTGGACCCTTAGCCGGTCCAGGTATTTTCTCTGGGCCTCCAGAAACTCCTGGGTCGGCCTTTCGACTTGGGCCCGAAAAGCCCTTGCCGCTTCAGACTCCTCCTGGGGAGACTCCTCAACAGTGCTGGAGGAGGGGAAGGGCTGTCCTGGTGGTGGCGCTTTTGCTATACCTTCCCCCCCCTTCTTCTGGCACTGATGCGTCACACTGGAGTCCCACCGCCTCACTGCCTGTCGCTGAACTTTCTCAATGTGGGTGATTAGGCCCAATGTGGTCCTCTGGCTGCCCCTTTTAAATATTTTGTCGCATATCTAAAGAACGTAAACAGATAGGAACATAAGAATTGTCATACTGTGTCAGACCAATAGTCTGCCAAGCCCTGTCTGCATTCTGTCTCCACAAGTGGGTGGGTTTCCAATCTCTCTCTGCAGGGGACTTCCTAACAGGTTATAGGGCAATCCATTCGCTGTTGTTCCAGCCCCCGTGCCTTACCTTGCAGATGGCGAATCCACCTTTAGCCTTATCATACCACTGCAGACATCGGACCTCGTGCGCCCGCTTTCTTGAAGTGGCGACCTCAACCTGGATGGTGTCCTGAGCCTGTCATCGGCAGAAGGGCCGGCATTATCATCACCCTCTCTGAAACAGGAACACATAAACAACACCTAAATAATATCATGCATTTATGATGATGCCTCTAGTCCTCCCTCCTTGGGGTGCTTGGGGATGCTAGGGATGGCAAATGGAGAGACCCTTGCTGGCACATGCAAATCCTGACCTCCTTGGGGTGCTTGGGATGGCAACAGGAGACCCTGGCTGGCATGTGCAAATCCTGCCCTTCTTGGGGTGCTAGCGCTGGAGACCTTTGCTGGCATGTGCAAATCCTGCCCTTCTTGGGGTGCTAGGGATGGCTGGCATGTGTTTTGGTGGGTGCTTCCTTCAGCTCATGCCTGACTGCTGGAAGATCCCCCCACACCCTCTCTCTCTGTGGCAGACATCTGCTGCCACCCGCTGATGCTCACTGTTTGTGCCAGATTTCCCACCACCCACTCACCCACTCGCACGCCGGTGAGCTCGCTCTAAAGGATAGTATTCTTCTTTTCCTCAAAGTAAAAATAAAGTTTACAAACCTGGCAGCATCTCCTGTGCCCTCTTGCTACTCATCAGAGGAGCCAACCTCCACCACCTCAAAAGTTCCAGAAGCCTCTTCCTCCTCCACCTCCTCCACCTTGTCCTTCCAGTTCCTATTAAGCCGTCTCTTCATTTTTTTCTCCAAACACACAATCAGCCAAACTTAACACCCACCGACTCATAGCCAACCAGCCAAACCACACCAAAAAAACCACAGACAGCCAGCCACAACACACACGCTCTCTCTCCACACAAGCTCCGCACGCACTTGAATTTCCGATTTCTGGTTTCTGACGCGATCACGGGATCATGCGATACCGATACCGAGGCCAATACCGATTTCCGAACGGCTGAACTGAACTGAACACCACTGAACTGAACAACTGAATCCAAACTCAGTCCCTGGACCAAACAACCGAACCCAAACTTGGTTCCCGAACCGAATGACCGAATGACCAAACAACCAAACCTCATTCTGTTTGCACATCCCTAGTGCCCAACCACATTTTCAAGGGCTCTGAAGCCACTTCATATCTGGAGATCCAGACAACCACAGACTGTATGATCACAGAGAACACCAGGGAAGTTTGAGTGTGCCTCTCCTAACATAGGAATGTTTGATGGACAATCACCAACTCACATCAGCAAAAGGAAAGGTGTACCCATATTAATTGTTGATGTTTAGTTAAACACAACATACCCTTCAGGAATCAGGGTTCCCTGCATTCAGGTCCCATGGGCCCATGTGTTATGCATATGTTGTCATTTCTAATTTACTCACAGGCCCCATGTTAGGGACCCTCACTTCAATTGACATGGTCCATCCAGAGGCTGACAATTCCCTTGTTTCACGATCTGTGGGCCCATGTTTTACACCAGTGCTTTACACTCATGGTATCACTTCATGTTTATCCATGGAGCCCAGGTATTGGGGATACCTGTGGGGTCTGTTCCTGACAGGACTTTAAAGGGTTACACCACTAGCTGTTATAATTTGCTCCTCAGCCATGAAACTGGATTAACACATAGACAAACTAGGCATGTGATTAGCACCCAAAGTCATGGGGTAATGGAGTGTAGTGATTGGTTCTGGTACAGTGTATGTTTCTGCAGGATCACTTATCCATATGTGGGCACTCTTTTCCAGTCCTTATTGCTCATATTTGGGTGAACTTCTCTCAGACTCCAACCCCCTCCCTGCATAGTCAAATCTCTAAGGCCGCTTTTACACGAGCAGCCAAGGAAGTGCGTTCTTCAATGCACCACTGGGAAAAGCCACATGGTGTGTGTTTACATGCACCAGAAGTGGCCGCCCGCCATAGGAATCAGTGGCGTGTGTGACCTGGTGCTGTCGCGTTGCGTGTCTCTTTTTTACAAAAGGAAAGAGAGCTATGTTTCCCAGCAGATCTGGTCTAACTGGATTGGGCCACACTATTCCAAGATGTATAAAATGAGTTTACACTTTACTTTGATGCCAAGCTAGCAAAGCAAGTATTGTAAAATGACAATATATTTATAAATAAATGGAACATGAGACTCAGAATATATTAAAAATAGGCATAGTTTACTTAAATTTAAATAGAAAATATCAGTAGCTTACATAGAATGGTATTGCGAGCCAATCAAAGTTACGTGATCTAAAAAAACATTTCTATTTTAAGAAAATAGCTTCTAAAAGCTTAATATATGCTCAATTCATTGGCTCAAAGTTATCAATAATAATACATTACATTCTTCCCAGTTCTTCCCTTTTTCTGCCATGATGGTGAGAGAGAAACCCCAACATAGTGTAGGATTTCAATATGAAAAAGCAAAGCTAGTGTCTCCCTTCTTAAAGCAAAGTTTGCCAGAAGCTGACACTCCTGAGCAGTGATGCTGATGACATCAGTTAGCATGGAAATACACAGGATTCTAATTGGTTCTCTTCATTCTGAGACTGAACAGAGAGTCAGATTTCCTTCAAAGTTTGAACAAAACCTCATATTTCCATCAAAATTAATTGTCAGATTACAGAGAGAACTGACTTCAAGGTTTTTTAACCAATTAGTGGAAGCAGCTGTGTTAGCTGTGCTAGCTAGGAAAAATTAAGACTTAAAAGTTCTCATTTTGGAGATGTTAATGACTGGTACCATTTGTCATTTAGACATATATACTGATAAGGCCCTTGGTCTGACCTCCAACTTTAGCCATTTTTTTCTGTTTCCTTGGAAACTGTAAAAAGTTCACTGAGAAGTTTAAAAAAAGTTAATTGGAACACAGCTGAGAAGGCCTCAGCCTGAACCAAGGTACATATAGAAACTGGTTTTAAAAATCAATGCAGTAAAACACAAGTTCAATACATTAAAACAGAAAGTGAATATATTGAAACTCAAAATCAATACATTAGGAACACAGAACACATTAGCCAAAACATATATCTTATAATAGGAAATACATGACAGTGCGGCCTCTTTAAAGACACATTATGGAAACCCCAATATTGAGGTTTCCAGAACGCGTCTTTAAAGAGGCTGCATGAGGCGACCGATTCCTATGGCAGGTGG
Source organism: Sphenodon punctatus (assembly GCA_003113815.1). Classification (NCBI taxonomy): domain Eukaryota; kingdom Metazoa; phylum Chordata; class Lepidosauria; order Sphenodontia; family Sphenodontidae; genus Sphenodon; species Sphenodon punctatus. Next base: position 1,225,883 of record QEPC01015429.1, on the reverse strand, counting down.
CCACTTCCAGTGCATGTAAACACACCCTGTGCAACTTTTCGAGCAGCACGTTGAAGAACGCACTTCCCTGCCACTCATGCAAAAGTGGCCTAAGACTGCAGGCTCCAGTTTCTAAGAACTTTGTCCCTGCCCTTTGCCATCCTGGCCCCAGGGCAGCCTGGTGTGATGCAGTCTTGGTGCAGGTTCCCTACCCCCTTCATCTTCTACCTCTATCAGACAAACTCTTACTCCAAGGCATGATATTTTGGTTCCAATTTGACCCTCTCTGGTCATCTAGCTTTCTGAGCTTCTTGCTCTGGGTTTTATAGCCAGTGCTCCTGGTCACTTTCAAGTTAGAGCCATGTGCAACTGAGAGCACTTCTCAGTCTTACTAGCCAGTCAGGCCCTGAAAGGGGCCAGACACTCACATAACCTCAGCTAGCTTCCTAGTTGCTATACCCACCCCTGAAGTGACTTATCCAGACCCCCACAGGCAGGCACTTGGGATGACACATTACAGGGAAACAAAACCTCACAATGTCATGAGATACTGCCTCATCACAGTTAACATCATGTTTGGACTAGGGCTGTGCATTTGGTTCGGATAAAACTCACACACACAGCCACGCAGACACAGACAAACACACAAACCTTTTTGGCGTCCATATTCAAAACAAAAACTTTGCCCTGTTATTTTGGGGAATATGTTAGTGTGCTTTGTGCTTTTCAATTTTCACCTTTAATTTGATGTTTTTAATTATTGGTCTAGCAGTTTAAGTATCTTTCAAGTTTCATGGTAACTTGTGCTGCCAGAGGAGAGTTTAGCCCCAACAATGGCAATCAATAGGAATGAATTGTCTTTTGATTTTTTAGTGTTTTGTGGTTCAGAGTTTTGGCTGGCTTCCACAGAGAGCTGGAGGCAGAACTGCACCCAAGAGACCCGATTGCCATGACTGAGAGGGATCCCCAGTCCTGGAATAGGGTATGGGTATGGAATCTGCTCTGGAGCTTGTTAATAACAGGGTCCTTTTCTGTTTGTTACAGGGTCTCCACCTGTGCATGTGTGTGCATAAGCACACATGCACACACACACACATTGAGGGATGAACGTCCCTGCTTGCTTTCTTCCCCTTAAAAAAAGTTCAAAAATTTTCAGACACAAAACACACCAAAATTGGCATTGCCAGAAAAGAAATCAGAAATACAAAACCTGCCCCCCTTGTACATCTCTAGTTTGCACTATAACTTCCAGCATTGCCCAGTTTCGCCTGACAGCCTCAGATTAGCAAGTTGAGCTATATATGCATTATGAACAGTATGGGAGAAGGAATGGAGTCAATTGCTGGGGTACTTTGACAAACATAGCTCAGCCTCTGAGGGGCAAGCTTATTTTGTTTTCCTTCTGATGTGTTCAAGTGCCCATAAGCTGTAGAACAACAGGTTCCTCTGCTGGCAGGATGTCATGAAAAGAAGACACATTTGTCCCCCTGTATTTGAATGTACGGGACTTGAGGTGAAAATTTGGGTCCACATGATGATGATTCAGCCTTAGCAGAACCTTTCCTGCCACACAATTCCTTCCTGGGGACCACAGACATATTGCCACTCAAAAAATGGGGTTCGCTTTTACATTCTCTTCCAGTTCCCTTGTTACCACTAAGTGATAGCTACCTTTCCTAAGGTGTCCAGTGAGATAGAGAATTAAATAGTACAGCAAAGACAATTTGACCTGATGCACATGACCGTATGACTAGGCCTGAAATGACAAATCGTTATAATCACCGTTATCCCCATGACATGGAAACTTACCAGTTTTTCCACTCTTCTCGTCATTTGTTGTTGAGTTTTTTTGCAAGCTGAAAAAAGCTGCTATGAGGTTGACCCTGTGCACACTCCCAGAGGCTGTGGAGAAGCACTTCCCCAGCTAAGTGCAGGGAAGTGCCAGAAATTGCTGTAAAAGTGCCTTAAAAGTCCCAAAATTGATGAAAACAATGAAAATGATGGAAAATGCCCGGAAGTGATGAAAAATGACAAAAAAAATCTGGAAAGTGATTACATTGATGGGAAATCACAGACATCAGTATTGACAATGGTAGAAGCATGGAATCACTGGAGACTGACAAAGTACCAATGAACAAATTCTCTTGAAAGGTCAATATTTCCTTTCAGAACAAGAACACATGCTCTTTTCTCAGCCCTGTGTATGACCTGGGCTGCTACTATCAAGATTCAGTGTCTCTGGCAGGTTTTAGCTATGCAGGTCTTCTCTGAGTTTCAGGGTCACTGACAGCTTGAACCTTCAACTCCTTTGCTCTCTCAGGCTGATGGCTCGATTGGCTACATTTCTCCAAATGTGAGCCTTTGAGAGACCTCTGTTGTTCTATCTTAGAAACATCCTTTCTTGCAATTTCATTGGGGTCTTATACAAGACTTTGGCTTCCTTCTCCTTCCCCTTCTGTGTCAAAAAGACAGACTTACTTAAAGCTTCATGGTGCTAATTGGGCCAGAAGGAGATGCTGGTTCTCTGTCAAGGAATTCAGTCTAAAATTTACCAAGTGCAAGGAAGTACTGGTTTCTGAATTCCAGAGGAGGAAGTTAAACTTTCCATAAACACAGTAGAGAGATAGCACAAGAATATTTGATCTTGAAGACTATATTCATCTGGGATTTTGCTTGTTTGAATGATAATCCCTGAAGCAGGAGGAGTTATATCCCTTTCCCAAATGTTGATTGTCCATTAAATAGAGGACAGCCTTAAGCAAGATAAGTAGATCTAGATGTGTGTCTTTCCATCTAGCTTTGTCTGTCCCTCATTTCTGCATCTGATAGTTACAAGGTGTGTTTGGAGCATTGTGTGTGTGCTCCTATACGTATGTACCTAGAAGCACTATCTGTGTACTAGGGGTGTGCATCCGTAACATTTTCTATTAGTTAGCTTTCCTGCCTCACTGGACTCAGGAGTCTCATAAGGAGTGAAACTGCACTGAGTTTAAAATCCCCTTCTCGCTGTAGATGAGGCGTGGGCTCCAGGACCAGGCAAGTTAGTGGAATCCCACCCCACCCCCAACCTTAAGGATGGGCACTGTACATCTGACAAGTTGCCACTGTGGGGCTGGGAGGGAATTTTACCATCAGGCATGATTGGTCTCAATATCGCCATGGGTTTTCACCTTCCCTGCAGTGTTTTCAGCCTTAATATGTGCAGATTTGTAGGGATTTGAGAACAGAACAGAGTTCAGAAATTCGGTTAGGTTCAAAAATCGAGTTCGGTTCGGAAGTTCTGTTTGGTCGACTGAACTAGTTGAGTTCGAGCAAATTCCAAATTCTGAACTGAGTTCATACATTCAAAACCGGTGTTTTAAGCTGTTTTTGGCCTTCTGAACTGGTTTGGATTCGACCAAACAGTTCGGTCGAATTCGAGTTCGGTTCAGAAGTTTGGTTCAGTCGACTGAACTAGTCAAGTTCGGTCCGAACTTCAAAATTCCAAACCACGTTCGCACATCCCTACAGATTTGGTGCTTGACAGGCTGTGTCCTTCTTTGGTAGTGGTAGAGCTGTTAGATGTAGCATCCCTGTTAACAGTGGGTCCAGTGCTTGAAAACAGTAAAATCAGCCCAGAGTATGCAGGTAGAACTCATCCCATTGCAACTGGAGTAAGGGGGTGGGGGTGAGGTTCAAGTAGACTTGGCAGCACTGGCCCCTAGATTACCAGGAGGGGATGGAAGGGGTTGTATCTCATCTTAGGTAGGGTGGTCTTGGTCCCCCACCCCTGCTCCCACTAGGGGCAAGGGGGTTGGGTCTGCTGCAAAGGATGCAACAACGGATAGGGGCCGGCCTGGCCTGCAATGCTCTGGACTGGGGGAGGGATTCCCCAGGTTAGCCTCGTAGGGAGTGACCTTTTGGCACTGGACCTTGTTAGACTTGCTTATAGTTTGTTCAATAAAGGGGCTGCTGCCTATTGTACCCAACTGATTGTGTCTGTCTCTTTGCGTGTTTTTACATGAGCAAGGCAGGTTTGTGCATGTCTGTGGCTGCTGAGTGGCATGGCTGAGGAGTGCCCACACACGTGGAGGGGTTAACATGGGCAGGTCCCAGCATGACTATGGCCACAGAGGCAACCACCACACATGTGCCTGGCCCCTCAAGATCACTCCTGATTTTTTGGCGGTGCTCTGTGTGTGGCTATGGGTGGCTGGTACGTGGCTCATGGGGGCATGCTCCTCTATGCACCACCTTCACATGAGCAGTTGGAAGTTTGGTTGGTGGGAGGCCATGTGTGGATGTGTCTCATTTAACATCACCCTTTGTCTCACTGGTGGGGGTGCAAATGAAAATTAAAACAAAAACAAATGTAGTGCCTTCTGCACACCCCTAATGTGTACATATGCATATGTCTATGTGATCACCGACTGATAGGAATAAAGTCAGCACCTCTGGATTTTGAGGTGCCAAGGTAGAGAAGCTGCTCCCTCCCATTTTGAACGTTTACTGCATTGATTATGAGGAGTCCTTTTGTCATCTAGTTCTGTGGTTTCTAGATTACAGATTCTTTCACAAAGGAAAACATCTTTTTTTCTGCTGTGTGAGGAGGATTCACATTCATTTTCTCTTTATACATAAATATACTTGTACAGTCCAGTGTGTCGGGCTCTTGGCTGACTGTCACAGCAATGATAGAGGTTAAGCAAGCCAGGTCATTCTCTGCTAGTATGGAAGAAACATATCCATTCAAATTTCTGGAGGTTTAGTGCAGCAGAATGTTTTCTTACAAGAAGAGAGGCTCCCATTTTCACAATTTAGACCTCTACAAGCACACAATGAGTGTCATGTGTCACCAGTGCATTAAGAGAACCAACTACCGGGATTGCTTTTTTCAACTAAGTCATCAAACATAGTTTAGGTTCTGTAAACTGTGCACTCTGAAAGCATTACCAGTAAATACATTCAGGATCAAGTGGCAGAGCTAAATCAGTATCTAGCAGTGTAATATATTAAGTTAAATGCAGGTAGCTAAATTTGCAAACATACCTCATTAATCTGTGCCCGTGCCACATAAAAATTGGCTATTTTCTTGACATCTTCCTGCACATAGGTTTCTGTGCTCTGGAGCTTTACAATAGGGTAATTGTCCAGGCAGCAAGGGAGTGAAGAAAATGTAGTTGTATGGAGAAAAATGTTGAGGAGTTGATGAAGTATAAAATTTGTGGGAGATTCGTGGGAGAGGGCACTTGCTAGGTGGAGTTTAAGAGTTTTTGCTTCTAATTTAGGCCAGAACTCTCAAACCACTGAATGTGAAATAAATTAATGGGAGTAATTCAGAGCCAGACATTTGAGGACTGCAACCTAAATTAGAAGAGAACTTCTCAAACTCCTTACTACCCATTGATTTCCAGTGGTACTACTCTAGAGTAAGTGGTTTGAGGCTCAGGGGCTTAAGGGGGGCCTCAGCTTTCTTCCCCTGCCTCTTTTCCTAGTTATGAAATTGATTAAAGTACTATTCACTGTAATTCCCAATCCCCAGCCAGAATATTTAAGTTTCAAGAATTCATGAGGGGTAGGGGGAGAAACTTTGATAAAATCCCAAGAAGAAACTGAAATGTATTAACTTTAAAAGTACCAGGATTTTTTGTTTAAGGCCTAGCCACCTTCAACCATGTGTTTATCACCTCTAGACTAGATTATTGCAACACAATTTACGTGGGGCTACCCTTGGTGATGACCCAGAAAATGCAGCTGGTTCAGAATGCGGAGGCCTGCCTCCTGATGGGAATGGGTCATTGTGAGCACATAACACTGGTGCTCCGTTCTCTGGACTGGCTGCCTATTGTTTTCCGGACCCGATTCAAGGTGTTGGTTTTGACCTATAAAGCCCTAAACAACCACCTCATGCCTCGGGTCATGATGCGACTTCTACGGTCGGCCAAGAACACCCAATTTGAGGAAACCCAACACCCTGGGTTTCCCAGGTGGCTATGAAGGGGAGGGCATTCTTGGTAGCAGCCCCTAGGCTGTGGAATTCCCTCCCATCGGAGGCCCACCTGGCCACTGACCTTTCCTCTTTCCGAAGACAATGTAAGACATGGCTGTTCTGCCTGGCCTTTGGCAAGGGAGTCGGGTAGGGTGGGGGGATGGGGGGAGATGGTTTTGGGGTTCACATGTGTTTTACGGTTTTATGTCATTGTATGAGATTTTATATGTTTTAACTAATTGTGAGCCACTCTGAGTTTCCTGTGGGCAAATGTAGTAGGATAAATAAATAAATAAATAAATAAATAAAAATAAGTTTATGGGTGTCTTAAAATGAGATGAACACATGCATGGCCCCCCACCATCCACACGTCTAACTGCTCGTATAAAGGTGTTGCGTGGGGAAGTATGCTCCTGTGACCCATGCACCAGCCACTCATGGCCATGCATGGGGCACAGCCAAAAAATCTGCAGTGCCCCATACAGGCAAGCCAGAAAGGTGTGTGGGGAGAGTCACCCACGCATCCCCTGCTCATTTGAACCAGGGCACCCACCCACAGCACAAGATAAGTTCACTGGTACCACAGAGAACTACTGTCCCAAATCCTAGAGTGACTCAGCACCTGTCTGTGGCATAGCCAGCCCCCTCGTCCCACTCACAGCCCTACCAGCAGCCCTTAAAGGATGCACGCATGAAATACAAATCCATGTTCAGCTAAAAAAAACCTCTCCTCACATCTGACATTCAGAGGTACAAGCCAATGCCATGGAGAGCAGCAGCTCCACCAACCAGGTATGGGAGCAGCCTCCCGGGGAGGGGGATTACCGAGTGTGAAAGGAAACAGCTGCTGTTCCCTTAGGATCCAGTACTTTCATTGGAACTGATCCCATGGCCTATGGATCCCGTGCGCACACCACTACCATCCACACGCGCATGCATGCAGTTTCTTCATGGCACAGTATTCTTGCAATGGTGGGTGAGTATATGTGCAAAATCTACAGGCCATGGGATCAACCACACTGTACTCTTGGACTGGGGTGGGCCCAACTCCTCTGTCTGTTATGGGTGGGGTTTTGTGACCACGCCCCCTGTTTCTGTTGCCATATCTGCTTCCATTGTTGCCGTGTCTGGCAGCGAATCCAGTGGCATCCCCAGTCATGTGAAGGACAGGTTTAATGTCTGATGCAGCTTGCTGCCTCCTCACTTTCCACATATTTACGTGATTTCAGTTGGCAGGCAGCGGACCTCTGTTTGGTGGTTGTAGTGGGCAGGGGAGGAAGGGACATCCTGATCATTTGAACTGTGTGCATGGCCAGTGGGTGAAAGTGTGAGTGTGTGGCAGCTGCCTGCATTGTCACAGTGGCCACCCACAGAGCTGACTGTTTGAAGCCCTCCCCACACACTTCATATGTGTGGGCACCCCACAGCCTTTCCAGGCAGAGACCATGGACCCCCCTCCCCAGCCTTGCTCATTTAAAAACACCCTATGTTTAATTCATGGAGCTGGCAATAATGAGTGCCTATAAATGAGGATTTTGGATTCTACTTTAGGTAGACAGGTTTAGGCGCACACAATGACCTAAGGAAGCAAGGTTGTCTCTGTCATGGCTAAGTTACTAGGTGTGGGGTTTGCATACAGAGATTTGGGCATTTGGACTGACCTTGTAACAAACCAAAGGTATAATTTTTGACACATTTGGAAAGTCTGGTCAGTGGTGGGTCATCCATTAATGTTGTTGGAGCACTACTAGGCCTGTAATGAGTAATGGCAAAAAAGGGTATACCCCTTGAATTTCTGATACCTGAATCAACCCAACAACATCAGGTACCAAATCAGTACCCAATTATGATCTGATTTGGGTACCCAATGTCCCAAAACGTTGACTTCTGATCCTGATTTTTTTAACGATGTTTTGGTTTTCTGACCCAATATACTGATCAGTAATTGGAAAATTGAAAAATCGGTACCGGAAATTACCACTTCATTTCTGAAGTGACCCTGTCCCATATGGAATATCAAGATGTCACAACACTCTGAAAGAGGACATGACCACAGAAATAAGCCAGGGGATTCTTTATCAAAGATTCCTCCAATGTCGTTATGACCCTTTTTTATGTGGCCACATCTCTTACAAAGCATTGTGGTGTTATTGTGCTCCAGTGGGGTGGGGGCATGGCAAAATTCAAGTCACCCATTCATCCCACCCCACCAGCACACTTGACTACAATTCACCGCAATACATTAAATACCAAATGCAGTTGTTGCCTGTTTAAAAGTCATGGAATTGTAGCATAGTCTTATTGAAATGTGCAAGGAAATAGGGGGCGTGGAATAGAACTTTACATGGAGCCATTGCTGAACTAACACAATCAATAGATAGGTTGGAAAAATTAGATCATAGTCACACTTGGGAGGCACATTAAAAACAACCTACTGACATTTATGGTGTTTAAAATCCATGATTTGCACAAGTTTCCTGTTAATATTGATACCATAGTGTACCTGGTGTGTAATCCTCACTCCTTTGAACTCAGTCACAAAGCTCCTATTGATTTTGGTGGAGTGAGAATTTCATCCACAGTCTTTTAGAAACAGCAAGATCAAAAAGCAAATGTTAATAATATTAAGAAGATATGAAAGATCATACTGGGTCAGTAGACAAATGGCCCATCAAGCCCAGTCCCTGACAGTGACCACCTTTAGTCATGTCAGAGAAGTCCACAAGTCATAATAGAGTGATCCATTCCCTCTAGGGATGTGCAAACGTGGTTCGGATGTTCGGAGTTTGGACCAAACTCGGTCTGTTCGGACGTCTGGACCGAACGTCCGAACCGAACTCGAAAACAGCTGAACAGTTCTGTCATGTTCAGGTGAGTTTGGATGAATTCAGGGGCAGGAAAAAACATGACTGGAAGGGGGAGGCAGCTGAGGAGCAGACTTCTTGGCACCAGGGGTGGAGACCAGGGATTGTTTCAGGGCCAAATGATACCGATACTGGAAAAATCTTCAAATTCGGTATCGGTATCAATAGTGCTATTTTCTACTGTTCGGCCAAGTTCAGCTGAACTGAACTCTGCCGAATCAAATAACCGAACCCAAACTCAGGTTTCAAACTGAACGTCCGAATGTCCGAACATCCGAACCGCATTCTGTTCGCACATCCCTAATTCCCTCCTATGTACTCCCAGCTCCTGAAACATCAGAAGTTGTTTCCCAATCAACTTGACTAATGGACCTACCCCCAGAACTTAGCCAATACTTGTTTAAACCCTGCTATACCATAGTGTTCCCTATTCCTGGACAACCATTCTTCGGTAAAAGACTATCAAGTCCTAAAAACCTTGTCATACATATCTGAAAAACTGCCTCTTCCCCTACCTATGCTTCATCATGTTCCTTTGTTCAGCTTAGAAAGACTTATTGCTAGTTCCATATTTGTGTCAAATTTGTATTGCAAGTGCATCTAGAGGAGAATTTTTAGAGCTTGCTGTGGAACTCTCTTCCCCTGGAGGTTTTCCGGAGCATCTGCCAGACAGTGTAAGACCTTTTTGTCTGGCCAGACATTTGGTGAGCAGGGTTAGAATTCAGGGAGGGAGGAGAAGTGGGGAGTGTTAAGTGGAAATTATTTATTGATCTTATTTTATATCCGTTTTAAATGTAGTCTTTATATGGTATTGCTTGCCCTCAGGCAAGAGTGTGATCCAATTTCAAATAATAAATAAGAGAAAGAAGACAAGACTCAAACCTAAACAAGTTTAAACTAACTTTAATGTGTAATTCAGTATTGAATATATTCCCACGTTTTGTGTGTGCGCATGTTTGTTTGGTTGTTGTTATGTGGTTTTTTTTGGTCTATAATAAAATGCTGTATGACTTCTAAGGAATATCTACACAGTCTAACTTCAATTGCCTTTTCTCAGCCACATTTTAATACTCAAGTCAACTCATTATCGTGGTATTGTAACTGTTTTCTAGTTTAAAATAGGTATTTCATGCTCTTATTTCTTTCATCCAGTCGGCTACAATTGCTGTAACACACAAAGCTAATTAAAATACTAATTATAGTTCCAAAAAAATCTCCATGACCTGATTTTGACCTCCAACGTTGATCAGCAGGGAGACTGAAGTAAAGCAGTAAAAAAATAAACCTTTTTTAAACATTGCAGAAATTACCCCCAAACTCCAGGCAGTAGGTACATTCAGTTAAAAAGGGGGCAAAAGGTTTTATGTTGAAAGTGTCAGTGGTAAACATTAACAACATGACAATAAAAGAAATTGCTTTAATTATAAATTGCCTTACTCTAAATCAGTGCTGGCAATCAATGAAGTGATTGTGCCTGCAGCATTTAGGGGATTGATCCTGCACCTAATGAAACTAAAGGCAAACGTCCCAGTGACATTATTGGAAATAGGATTGGACCTCATGGGAATAGATGTACGACATGGTAGGAAATGCAATATTTACCCAGTTAGTCTGTAATCACAGCTGTTTGCAAACTATTTGAACAGCATAGCTTTCCTGTCTGCTCCTTAGAAAGCTTGCCCAGGATGGTCATTGGACATGCAGGGGGAACAATACAGGGTGTCTTTAGACATAATACTATTCAGTGTTCTGAAACACAGTGTTCTACCGTTACAGTGTTTAGACATACCATCAACAGAGTGTTCACCCCAAACACTGATTAAACTGTCAAGACCTGGCAGTTGTTCACTTCCAGTGTTTGGGATGAACACTGTGTTGACAGTACGTTTAAACACTGTAACGGTAGGACATTGTGGGTAATTTTAGATGTTACAAAACCACGGTCAGCCACAGTGAATCCCCTGTGGTGACCGTTTGTCTCGTAATGTCTATTTGATTTCTTCCAGACGTTCACCACGGTGAACCTCCGGCAGGAATAAAATTGACCACAACTCTGGACCTCCAGCCACCCAGAGGTCCAGAATTGTGCTGGGATTGGACCCCAACTGTGGTTGGATTGGCCACGATCTGGAAAGGGCCAAAGGTAACATCTGTTACCTTCAGCCCTGCCAGATTGTGGTCCTGACGATGGGATGGGATCGGGTGCAGCAACCGGATTGGTTGCTGCTCCTGCCTGTCTCCCGGAAGGCGGGTGGCCGGGGGAGGACGGGGGGGGCTGTGCGACCGCATGTCGTAGCATGCTGCGCAGTCCCTCCCCTCCCTGATCCCCTGTAGGAATCAGGCCAGCACGTCTGAAGGACGGCCGGACTGATTCCTGACCAGGATCCGAAATGGATCCCGGTCCGTGATTGAGCGTGGCAGGCCTCTGGGCTCATTACATCTAAAATTACCTCGTGTTACAGAACACTGAACAGCTTTATGTCTAAAGACACCCTAAGAAGGGAATGAGGGGTGAGGACTGCACTTCATATTGCCTCATGTTTCATATCATCTGCTGACTGTGCTTCAAGACTTCTTGAATCTTTGGCCCTTCACATGAACTAGGACTGAATGGAACAGCAACTTTGATGCTTATGAAAATTCTCCTAACTTTTGGAACTGGGGATCACAATTTCCCATCAATTTCCTTATGCCCGACCAAATTTTCTGGCAAAAATATAAAACAAACAAACAAACAAATCATTGTGCATGTCCAAAATGGTTGCCACCCTTAACCAAAATAGTGTCAATGCCATTGCCACTATTTGTGTGTGTGGGGTGTGTGTGTGTGGTTGTCAGTTTTGCTCGATGTTAAGGAGGGTATCAAGAAAGGGGATGTAAGAATTATCGATGGCACTATTACATGTGTGTTTTATAGTGGGATGGATGGAGTGGATATAGCCCTTAAGTTGTTCAAAACTGCCCTTGTCACTAGTCCATATTATATGTATAGGGTGCAATCTTACTGCCAAACACAGTGGTGAGCTGGATGGCAGACACTCAGGTGCACTTGTGCCCCGTGCATGCATCAAGCCACATGGCGCAAAGGCACAATCCATGCTGCTGCAACCCCTGAGTCCACACACCCCGCGACTCCTGCTCCATTCTCTAGGCTGCAGGGTGTATGGTGTCAGAGAGTTGCATCAGAAGGGGGGTCCTGTTGCCCCATGGAGCATGCGTGCATGCCTGGGCATTGGTGTTCTTGCACTGTGCCTCATGTAGGCGCAGTTTGCAAGGACCGCAGGAATGAACCCATTAAAAAAATTCATTGCATGTGCCAAAAATGGCTACCACCCGTAACCAACCAACCACCCCCCAATGATGTCAATAACAACATGGCTCCTGCTGAAAGTTACCCTGGATCTTAACATTTTAAATGATGTTCCTGGATGGTGGCCTGCCTGGAGATACCACCAAGAGAGCTAATTGAATCCCAGGGCTAGATATGAAACAGATATCCAATAAAAGTGGTGGTGGTGGTGATTAATGTCGCCGTCCTTTTGACAGTTTTTAAAAACGTTTTATATTGGATTTCGTGTTTTTATATTGTAAGCCACCCTGGGCTGCCTGATGGAAAATCAATCAATCAAGCAATCAAGCAATCAAGCAATCAAGCAAGCAAACAATAAACAATAAATAAATAAATAAAATTAAATGGCTAGATATATCAAATTTCCAATACCAGAACTACCTAGTACAGTCGAGATATTGCAATGTCCCAAAATGGTACCTGAACAGATACCTCTGTTGGCTTACCTGGGTCTTGTTGAGGTGCGAAGTGGGAGGGCTCAGCAGGATAGAGTAGTAGGGGAGCAGTGGCAGGGGTTATCAGGTGGCTGAAGGCCTGGGACCCAGGTGTGCTTACTGGGCCTTTATAACCTTTGTTTTCCAGTATGAGAGCTAGTTTTTCTGTTTCTTTAATAAGAAAACTGTGTTTTTCAATGAGTCCAGGAGGTGATATATATTAAAATATCAGATATGAAAATTATGATTAGTTCATGAGAATTAGAAAGCCTATGCACACCATCATCCTCTAAAAATGCACTCTGCTTATGTATCTAGAACTGAGATGAATTTGTAGCCCCAAATCTGCAAATCAGATTCAGGTAATTCCAGAAACATAGGGTAATTTTAGATGTTACATGACCACGGTCAACCACTGTGAATTCCCTGTGTTGGCCATTTGTCCTGTAATGTCTTTTGGGGTTCCCTCCAGATGTTCACCGCAGTGAATCCCTGGTGGGAATCTCAATGACCATGATTCTAGACCTCTGGCCGCCCGGAGGTCCAGAATTGTGGTTGAAAAGGGCCCCAACCGTAGTTGGATTGGCCATGATCCGGGATCAGCTGAAGGTAATGTCTGTTACCTTCAGATGGCTTGGAATGTGGTCCCGACCACAGGATGGGATCAATAACGGCCAGATTGGCCACTGCACCTACCCATCTCCCGGAGGGCAGGCGGCCAAGGGAGCGCAGGGGGGTAGGGCTGTGTGGCTGCACATTGCGCCGCACAACCCTTCCCCCTCCCCGATCCCCCTCCAGAATCAGGACGGCACGTCTAAAGGATGTCCAGCCTGATCCCCAACTGGGATCCGCAATGGATCCTGGTCTGTGGTTCACCGTGGTGGACCTCCGGGCCCGTCACATCTGAAATTACCCAAACACTCAATTTCAGATTAACTGTCATTGCAAATTTTGGCAATAATGATACACAGACCACAAACCTCTTACACCACAATAGCTCTATTGAAGCCTATCGGGTTTGTAGGTCACAGCCTTTGTCTCTTTAATAGTATTAGCCACATTGGTACTTCAATACTATTACTTCATTACTACATTCAATTTTTACTTTTTAAATTCAGTATTTCATGTCTTCAACTCTTCCTTGATGTGTTCTTTCCCTTGTACCACCTGCACATGTTCTTCTTCTATCCTGCCCCTTCATTAGTTACCCCAAACAGGGCTTGCACAAATTCAAAATCAACCAAGTAATGAACTTATTGAAAGGGTGAGTATTGAAATGGCCAACACAAAAACTCAAATCTATCAAAATTTAAAAGCAATTTTTTTTTTAATCCAGTCTCCAAATTCTCTTTACAACTCCACATTCAAATAGTCTTAATATGATGAATTTATAATGTTCACTTTAATTATGTCCACTCTAATCTTCCTACCAGAACTCCTCTTCGCATAGATTCTTGGAACCGAGAGGCAGGTAAAATCTATCTTTTCTTAAGTTTTTAAAAGTTACGTACGGTGATGACTGTAGACATGGGCAGTCACACAGAGTGTACGCATGGCCTTTCAGATTTATTTCTAGTCAGGGTTGTGGCACAGCTTCCCAACAGTGCCATTGCTGGGTCTTAATACAGGAGTTTTGACTAAATCTCTATTCTGTGGTGACAACTGCAGCTTTTATAGACCCTTTTAAAAACCTTCCTAAAGGTTTTGATACAACTAAAACCTGCTGTTTTCTGAAGAAATCTGTTCCATTTTTTTTTTTTACAGCCTTACATCTTATCCCTGGAGAACAGCATCAGTTCATCTTTATACAAGTAGAACTCCATAGAGTTCCAAAGTTCCATTCAGTGTTTTCTTTTAAGGGATTCTCTTGTATTGCTCCTATCTTCTATTTTCCCCCCTTAACAGAAGACATTTGGTTGTGGGTCATTTCAGGATCAGATAATACTGCAATAATAATGTATGGACACGGACCTGTGTTTTTCCCATTGGCAGCAATGGGAAAAAGTATACTATAGAAGGGGCCCTGAGTATGGGTTACTTAAGAGGAAGAGAATATTCACTAGCTAAATGGAGTACACAGCATTCCTTCATCAAACTGGTCTGAGGAGAGAAAACTAAGGAAGAATGCTGGATTTGAATTCTAGGCTAGTCTTTTTCCTCACTCCTCTATAACTCATCATTTTTATAACTGACTCAAACACTTCCTGAAAATAATCTAATAGCCAGTTCTATGCAAATGAGGCAATTATCTGTTGGCATTCTTAACATATTTATTTTATTTAATTTATTTATTTTCACCAATTTATATCCCATGCCTTCCCACTGAAAGCAGCTCAAGGCAGTTAACAAATATATTAAATATATATTATATACAATACAAATATAATAAATATAATGTAAATATAAAATAATATGAGCAGCATCAAATTACATGTGATTTCTCAATTGCAATATAATTTTTTTTTTGTCAATGTTTAGAGATAATTTTATGACTTGTCTTGAAGCTGTTTAAACATTTTTCAGCTGTGGTCCAAAACTGACAATATACAATGATTAGTAGGGATGGGCGAACACAACCAAGTTCGGAAATTCAGTCCGGTTTGGTTCGAAAATCGAGTTCTGTTCGGAAGTTCGGTTCAGTCGACCAAACTATTTGAGTTCGGTCTGAACTCCAAGCTTCCGAACAGAGTTCAGAAATTCAAACCCCATTGAACTAAATGGAATATTATCTTACAGGGATGGGCAAACAGAACTGAGTTCGGAAATTCAGTTCGGTTCGATTCAAAAATCGAGTTCAGTTCGGAAGTTTGGTTCGGTTGACCGAACTGGTCGAGTTCGGTCCGAACTCCAAACTTCAGAACCACGTTCACCAATCCCTAATGATTAGACTTATCCAGGGGTATTTTAAGTTGAGCGCAGCACACAACCCGGAGTTAGCCCTGACACAGTCTGGGGTCACTTCTGCTCCTACCTGAAGCAAACATCTGGTGAGCAGGAGCTAACGTGAGTATGACACCACTATGGGTGTCCATGCCAGAGTTAGTATGGTAGCATCACATTTAAATTTCACCTGTGGTAGCGTCACTTTTAAAAATTCCATGTCTTCACAAAAACTCCACTTGAAGCTGCTGATTAACTCAAGTATCTGATTATATGGCTGACTACACACCTTGTGCTAAAGGAACTGTACTGTAAATGGTGAAAATTATGAAGGTAGAATGTGATTTCATCTAGAGTGGATAAGGTGCGTAGACAGCACTGGACTAGGTTATCTAATAGATCTACTCCACCTTGAACAAATATTTAGATGTTAAGGACTGTGTGTGTGCATCACAACAATGGGTAATTTCAGACGTTATGAGACCACGGCCAACCACAGTGAATCCCCTGTGTTGGCCGTTTGTCCCGTAACGTCTGTTGTGAGTTCCGCCAGATGTTCACCACAGTGAACCTCCGGCGGGAATCACAATGACTACAATTCTGGATCTCTGGCCACCCGGAGGTCCAGAATCGTGGTTAGCTGGACCACAATCCTGGATTGGCCAAAAGTAACGTCTATTACATTGACCCATCCCGGATCGTGGCCCAGACCATGATGCAGGATCGGGTGCAGTGACTGGATTGGCCGCTGTGCCCACCCATTTCCCAGAAGGCGGGCGGGCAGCCAGGGGAGCACGGGGGGGAGGGACTGTGCAGCCGCACATCGTGCTGCATAGCCCTGCCCCCTCCCCGATCCCCTGTAGGAATCAGACTGGAGGAGGAGGAGGAGGACCCATGTGGGAGACGGCTGTACCACCAAGGGGGGCAATGGGTGCACAGGGAAACCCAGGACTTCATTAGGATCTGGGGGACCCTGGAGACCAGCCTGAGCTAGTGGTGAACCAGAGGAATGAACACGTGTACCAGGAGATTGTGCAGGACTTGGAGGC
>QEPC01015429.1:1164003-1209260 GCA_003113815.1 Sphenodon punctatus | reverse complement strand
CCCCACCTCAAGGCCAGTGCAGAAAACCAAATCCAGTGTATGTCCCTCCTCATGTGTGGGGCCACAGATGTTTTGGGACAGGCCCATGATTGTCATGGAGGCCATGAACTCATGCCTCGGTCTTCCAAGATCGGTGTCAGTGTGGATATTAAAGTCCCCCAGGACCACCAATCGAGGGGTCTGGAGGATCACAAAACAAGATGGAGACACTCAACACCTGGTCGAGCCTGCACCAGATATCTCCTAAAAGACAATGCATCCTTGATAACAATGGCTACATCGTCCCTCCAGCCGAGGTTGATGCTACACAGAGAACCCAGCCAGAACAAGATCAGCCAGGATAGGGTCCGATTCATTGTCCAGGCAAGTCTCTGTAATACACATGAGGTCGGCATCCCACTGCGGGATTAACTCCCAGATGGTAGATGACTTATTGACCACCGACCTCACATTCAGCAGCACCAAACCAAGGCCTGGGGTCTCCTGGGCCTAGATCCACAACCTACCTGCATGGGGGGTCGAGAGGGGAACGGGCACAAGGCACCGCTCCCTCCTCACAGATGGAACACACCTTCCCTTTGGACCATATCTCGCCTGACCAGTAACAACCCTGATAGCTGTGGAACCCCTCCCCTCCTCATAGAACCCCGTTAGACACCCACCCTCCATAGGCTGCCCTGCCAGGCCAGCGAGAGGGACCCCACCCCTACCTGCCTCTGCCACTGACGGGCAACCCTCCGCCCGAAGGGTTGCCCCTGCTCACACCAGGGGTTCCCCTCCACACCACCCCCTGACCTACCTCTCCTGCCACCAGAGGGAGGCCAACAGCCCCCACACCACATCCAAACCCCCAAAATTGCACCTCCAATACACAGACCCTCTCCTCACCGGCACCAGGTGGAGACAGCGCAGCACCACAGGAAAGAAGTGAGCAGGCAAATTAGAGTCCTTCCAGGCTTCCATCGCCACCTAATGGTGATGGGGAATAGGGCTGATGTGGCAGCAGCTGTTACCATGCCGCGATTCCATTCCACCATTTCAAAATTGCCCACGCCACACCGCGGCTTTTCTGTGGACATTCCGCTAATTCCACCAGCATTCTGCAAATTGCAGAATTGCGGAAACTGTCGGAAAACCAGTGTTCTGCTATTTTGTGGTGCTGGCGGAATGGTGGAAGTAGCTAAAATAACATGTTTCCACTATTTTGCGAAGGCTGTGGAAGTAGCGGAATGAAATTAGCGGAACTGCGGAAGTAGCAGAATGAAACTAGCGGAATGAAAGCCTCTTCCACGCCATACCACTAATCGTGGAAATGCTGTTTCCGGCGGAAATAGCTACCACTGTGACATTCTGCTACAGCCCTAATGGGGAATGCGTCCACCAAGTGTGCGATCTGCGGCGATGTCCAGTCCAGCAGGGGGGGCCCCGGGCTCCCCAGTCCAGCTAACAGCCCCAGCCAAGGGCCGACACCCTTTAGGTTTCACCCTTCGGGCTGGCACCCACACAGCCCCACCCTTGGAGCTGTTACCTGGAGAAGGGAAGGGACAAGTAGAGTGGCAGCAGCTTCCTTCAATCCCCCCAGCACCACACACACAGTCTGCAGCTTCCCCACACAGGGCCCCACCCTTGGAGCTGTTACCTGGAGAAGGGGAGGGACAAGTAGAGTGGCAGCAGCTTCCTTCAGTCCCCCCAGCACCAGACACACAGTTTGCAGCTTCCCCACCCAGGGCCCCGCCCTTGGAGCTGTTACCTGGAGAAGGGGAGGGACAAGTAGAGTGGCAGCAGCTTCCTTTAATCCCCCCAGCACCACACACACAGTCTGAAGCTGTTTCAAGGGCCCAGGGCTGGGGGCGGGTGAGTACCTAGGGGCGTGCCCAGGGTGCCGGTGGGAGTCCGAGGGTGGTGGTGATGGTTGTGTGCGGTATCACGCCTCAGCCTCCTGGCTGATCCGCCTCGCCAAGGCAGCATGGATGACCTTTGCATATCAGTACTCCTGCAGGTTCTCAGCATTCACATAGAGAGGCAAAGGGCCAGGAGGGCGCAGGGGCATGGGGTAGTCAAGGGCAGCTTGCACACATTGTACAGCACACAGCAGGCTCCGATCACCAGGGCCAAGGTCTCCACCGCGTAGTCCAGCCAGCCCACAAGGCTCCTCCAGCGCTGCTTGAGGGCCCTGAAGGCCCTCTCGACCACGGTTGTGCTGGTCCACCAGCTGGATCGCTTGGTCCAGGAGCACACCCTGAACTGCCTCACAGATGTCTCACAGGATCCTGGCGACGGTTCTCACCCCAACGCCGAAGTGCTGCGAGACGGAGCAGCAGGAGTCGGGTGTTGCAAGGGCCCAGAACTCGATGGCCACCCGCTGGACCATGGGAATGGGCACCCACGTGGGGATGTGCTGCCACTCCAGCGTTAACAGCTCCACGAGTCTCCAGAGGATGCACCTGTCCATCTGAAAGTACGCTCTCCAGGTGCCTCATTCCAGTGAGCCAACACCCAGGCCCACCACCCCTGTGCCCGCTCCATGACCCATACCCGCCGGGTGATGGGCATTGCGAGCAGGGCTGCACGCCCCATGGTCTCCCTCTGCCATTGGAGCCAGACGGCCACCTATTGGAGCACAGCAGCCCACTCCTGGGCATGGAGTAGGGCTTGTCAGGCCACCCCGGACACCTGCTGGTCCCCGACCCATGCCAGGGAGCGCCTGCACCCGTGGTGGACTCGCCGGGCTCTAGCTGTGCTCCTGGCCATGCACAGTCACAGCTGGGTGCCCAGGTGCACCTCTGCAGTCTGGATGTGCAAGTGGTCCGTTTGCGAGCGGTACCACTCTGCGCAGACTGCTGGGTGCATCCCGCAGGTGCCCAACCGCCCCAGCGCCATGGTGTATGGTGTCCCGGGTGGGGTGCATCCGTGCCCGTTATAGGCTGGTGCCTGTGTAGCCCCACCCCAGGGCGCAACCTGGCTACCGGGCTGGGGGCCCCAGGGCACCTCTGCCTGCCCCCTTGGCCAGCAGGCCTGGACCCCACAGGGAAGCCAGGGCGGGGAGGCAGGGGGCGCTCCATTGAGCACACCTGAAGTCCCTACACAGGGCGTGTCGCATGGACCAGCCTGTGCCCGGGCATGTAGGCAGCAGCTGAATTCCTGCTGTCATCACCTCCCACCTAGCTGTCTGTTGTCCTCACCGCCCTGAACTGTGTGTGGGCTGTCCTGTATGTGTGTTCAGTTCCAGCAGCTGGGCTGGACCCCATGCCTCGCTTGTCTGCCGTGCCATGTTGCAGCCTGTGGCCTTATCGCTTGGCCTTGGAGTGCCCCTACTTCCCCTCCCATCCCTCCAGGGATTGTGGGGTCCCACATTCCTTGCAGTTCATATCCGCCATTTGCTGGACCATAGCTGGCAGCACTTCCCCAGGGCTCGCGGGTCTCACTACCCCTGGCGCCACTCATAGTTGGACTTTCCGTGAGACCATGGCTCTGTGTAACCTGTGGCATTCCCCACCCGTGCAATTGCTCCTGAGCTGCCCGGACAGCCTCACAAGTGCCTATGCGAGTCTGAGCTCCGGCCTGTGCTACTTTGTTTATGAGGCGAGCACCTGTGATTGCCGGCTGCATGCGGAGATGCTCAGTCTGTGTCCTTTTCCCGATGGGTGCATCCCGGAGATGAGGTGCTCGCATGTGGGGTGATCCATGATGGAGACCATGTCTGCTCTCTCTGTGTGCATCCTGGCCACCTACACTGCCTGTCTGGCGGAGGGAGGCCCTGCCCTGGCTGTGTCCTTCTTTGGATGTGTTTACGGGGCCCGTGGGTACCAGCGGTCACGTGGGGTGGTCTATCACTGCCTGCTGGAGCTTGGCCAACTTCCGTGGCCCCCAACTGATGACTATGGCTTGTTGGAGCCCACCGAGGTGGAGCTGGTGCAACTGGCTGGTGTGTAGTCCCGATTCAATGTCCAGGTGGGGATCACCATTCTGGATCTCTTTGAGGCATACTACCTCATCGCCCACCACATGTCTGCACTGTGATACCATTGGGGCATGCTCCAGTGGCCCCACTAGGTGCACCTGGTGGGCCACCCAACCACGGCCCCTTCATGGCCCCTAGCAGCTGACTGTGAGGCCCCCTGGGCCTTCCAGGCCCTGGGTGCTGGCCCCGCTGTGAGATCCCGCCTCCACCCTGACGCTGTGGGTCGCTGCCAGCTCCCTCCCTGCTGTCCCAGGTTCTCTGCTGTGCTGGTTGGTTCCTGGGGTTCTGCTGCCCCTGCCTGTGGCTCTGGGACCCCTCCTCCCCCCCGTCCACCTCTGCAACCATTGTTCCCCTCCATGGCTGCCTTCTCCTGTTGCTGTGTCCTGATCTTCGAGCCAGCTCCCAGCATCCCAGGTGCTGCTGGCCTTCCTCGTCCAGCTGCACTCCCTCCTGTACCCATGCCCTCCCCCCAGGTTGACTCTGTGACCGTGGGTTCTGGGGGCCCTGGACTGCACCTCCCAGTGTCCTCCCGTGGGGGGGGGGGTGGATTGCCTGCTCAGCTCTTTGGCTCTGGCTTGCCTCCATCCAGTTCATCACACCCTCGCTGGAGCCTGGAGTCCCTGTCTGCCTCCTGGACCATTCCCAGGCCTCTCCCTGTCCATGTGGCCTCCCCTGTGCCTGTGCTCTGCCCCTGAGGGGTCCCCTCATGCCAGGGCTGCCTGTGTGACTGTGGGGTTGTCCATGCTGCCTGTGCTGCTGTCAGGTTTCTGGATGCCATTCCCCGTGTCCTGCCCTGTCCCCAGTCCGGTACACCCCCGCTTCCCTGGACCCTGGTCCCCTCTCCCCCCTTTTCCCCTTGTACCATGTTTGTTGGCCGTCCTGCTGTGTTCCCCCTTTCCTTCCTTTCCTGTGCAGGTGTGTATGCACCTGGACGTGTGTTTGTGCTGTGTGTTCCGCTGTGACCTCGTTTTCTCTATGCCTGTTGTGTGTACCGCCTTAGCTGCTCTTCTTCCTCCTCCCCCTCCCTACCCATTTCCCTTGTGTGAACGTTCCCTGTAGGTGCTTTTGGCTTTGTTTTCCCTCTGTCAGTCATGCCTGCCTCCCTCCCCGGTGCCTTCTGGGTGTTTGACCACGGCCCGGAATCGGTGTCACATCTCTTGCGCTGCCCCGGGCCGTGGTCTGCCATTCCGATTCCCTGCCATGTTCCTGATCTCATCATGTCTATTTGGGGCCTTCCTGGACCACGGGGGTGGTTTTTCGGCTCGTCACCACTGGGAATCCACTGTGGTGATTCAGGGGTCCGTCATGTCGGAAATCACCCAAAGTCCCCTGCTTGCCATCTTGGAGCATTGTTTTTCAATGCTCCCCAGCCTTTGAACTCCAGCTCTTGCTGAAACCCAAGACGCAAACCAATTCTGAGAGGGAATAGTCCTTGACTATTCAAGTTTTTGGGAGGTACATACACTATAACCTCTTAAAACAGAGGTTCTCAAACTGTGGATTGAAGTCCCACTTAAGGTGAAAACAAACAAGATGAGGACAAGACAGCTCCTTATGTCAGTGTGGGAGAGGGCCACAACGGCTGCCAGTTCTCTGCACAGCTCAGAACAAACATGTGGATGAAGCCAGGTGGATGGAGAGCTATCTCACCATTCCCATGCCATGGGGATCATCCAACCTCTGCCATGACATACAGTAATGGTGAACTGTGGGTAAAGAATCTGCAACAGCTACATCTGCCTATCCTGCATAGTACTCTGGGAAGGTGGGGCAGAGGACAAGGAAGCAGCCCCTGGCAACCGTGCCAGCACATGGAGGTGCCAGCCAGCGACAGGAGGCACCAGTCACCACACATGGAAAAGTGGCTGTAGGGAGCAAAGTACATACTCTGTGGTGAGCAGAGAAATAAAAGCAGAAAGCATAAGGAAGAAATGAAAGCAGCCACACGTGGGCCAAACAACCAGTCCCCTGGCATGCTGCCAGTCTAGTCCCTTCCAGTCCCTGTTAACACCATGCATTTGTTCCTATTGTTAACACCATGGGTCACAGATCATCCCATGGTGCAAAGTTCCAGTGGGGTCCTGGAGGCTAAGTGGGCAGGGTTTGTCGGTGACCTCGGTGGCCCTCTGTGACCTCTGTGACCTCTATGGACCTGTCCATGCACAGGAAAGTGTCCAGGAGCTCCATGTACCACAGTGTTTGATGGCTGTGGATGGACCTGAAGCTATTGTCCTTCACCTCCTTGTAGCCCATCTTAAGGTCCTTTGCTCATTACCAGCACTGGCTCATGTCCCAGTGGTAGCTGAGCTCTGCCAACTGGGTGGCATGCCCCTGGAACACCCTTTCGTTCCTGTGAATTTTACAAAGGGCATACTGGACCTGCGGAACCTCTACTCCACAGGCTGATGAATGCCGTCATCTCCTTCTTGGTCCAAGGGACCCACTTCTGGGGTCCTTTTCCAGGCATGGTGGAGGTCTACATTCCTAATGTCCCTGTCATTTGTTTTCACCCTTAGAGTAATGACATCACCAAAAGGGGTCAATACCAGGATGGACCTGTAAAACCCTAAACAGTCTTGGTCCTGCCTACCTGCAGGATCGCCTCACACACACACCCCGGGTGCTGGATCAACCCCTGTGGTCATGTGGGGGTTCCTGGCTCAAGGTTCCCCCAGTCTTCCGGGAGACTACACAGGAGACGGCATTCTCGGTGGCCGCACCGCAACTGTGGAACTCCCTTCCGGTGGGGTTGCGACTGGCCCCAGACCTTGCCTCTTTTTGGAAAAGTTGCAAGACCTGGCTGTTCCGCCAGGTATTTGGTGGGGGAGAGGGGTGAAAGGGTGTAGGGGGTATGGGGGTGGGGTGGTGGTCGTGTTAAATGTTGTCCTCCTTTTAGTAGTTTTAAAAATGTTTTATATTAATTTTGTTTGTGTTTTTATATTGTAAGCCGCCCTGGGTTGCCTGATGGCAGGAGAGGTGGGGTATTAAATTGAATTTTTTAAATAAATAAATAAATAAATAAATCTTTGCTGCCTGATCTCCTAGGATTACACTAGCAAAAATTGTGGGAGCTACTGCATTAAGGAGGTGTCCTCTTAATATGCTGGAGGTGCTTCCAAGCTGTGCTAGTTTGAGTTAACAAGCAGCAGAGCTGAATGGGGACAAATGACACCTTTTGATATTTTAGACTTCTGAAGTACCAGTTAATATTTGGAAAGTTATCTTTGCAACAAAGAGTCACTAGACTCAATTATTTTGTTTTTAAATCAATGGAATTTAATTTTCAGCAGAATCTGCTTTTGATGTAAATGCCACAAATGTGCTAGATTTGGCCCGCTGAGCTCATGCTGGTGCATGTATCCTACTCCAACCTTCAAACATCGGCTAATCATTACATACTATGCATACGATAGCAATTAAGAAATTGCATCTTACCGCACCAAATGGCATCCCTTTAATCTCCCTTTACTATTTTATCATATCTTTAACATGCGTTGACAGTTTCCTAGTTAGACTGTCGACGAGGTATTAAACACTTCATGTGAGGCCTTCGTTTTATCACAGAGTATAACACAATGATTTAAGGAGTACTGGCATTCAACATCAGTGATCTTTGGATCACTTTAATAATTCTCTTTATGGCTTGCTAGCAATTTTGCTACTTATATTAACATATTACCTAGCGGACCCTTCCTGGTGCTCTGACATTTTGTGCAAAGTAATTCATTTAGAATGACCCATTCTCAGTTTTTCCATTTCAGAGTGGATTACAGATAATCTATATAAAATCATCTCCTTTTCGTTGTTGATGGTAGTTGGTTAAGGAGAGAATTATTGTTTTTAAGAATCACAATTGTTGCTTCTTTTTTTATTAGTGATACCTGGAGAGCCTTATTATGTCCCATTTCATCTTCCAGGCACCAGTAGACAGAGATAAATAGACCCAAAGCACAAAAGAATATGTAATGCACAGATGAAATAATCCTGTATAAAATGAATGAAGGATGACATCTTCAACTACAATATGAACTGTTCTTTGTGTGTGAATGTGATTTAATGGAAATCTGATAAACAATAAACCAGACTTACTTTGTGATTTGTAACAGCTAGCCTTAGGGTTGCTGAGACTTTATTCTCGAGTCTAAAATGGTGAAATGTTCTTTTCTAGTGAGATACTTTACTTTCTGACACGTTCATATGGGGTAGTTCTGAATTTGGTCCACAGAGGCTATTTACCATCAATTGAAAAAGAAAAAAAAAGGTGGGTGAGGGGGATCACACACACAACAAAGTCTCTTTGTACTTTTGATGCCACCTACTTAGTACTGAAACATTCTTAAGGGTTTGTAATGCATCTCTGTAGGTGCCTACTGCTGTTTCATTAGCATTTTAGGCTATTTTAAGAAATGAAAAAGCACACAGTTCACCCGCATTGTATAATTTATTTATTTATTTATTTAATAAATTTATATCCCGCCCCTCCTGCAAGCAGCTCGGGGCGGCTAACAAATTCCAAATAAAACAACCTTAAAAATATTTACAACAGTCATAAAGATCTTACAAATAGTACAGGGAAAAGGACAAAAAAAAAAAAAGAATAATAATAAAGAAGGGTAGGAGGATAAAACCCCACTAACCTACCCTCCCACCGTCACCAAAGGCCTGGGCAAACAGTCAGGTTTTACAAACTTGTCCCAATGTTAAAAGGCTCGGGGCCAGGCGAGCTTCCTCTGGGAGGGAATTCCAAAGGCGCGGCCCAGCCACCAAGAATGCCCTCTCCATTGTGGCCCCCCGCTTAACACGGGGGATCTCCATGAAGGAACCCCTGGCAGACCGAAGGAGCCTCTCTGGGGTGCGGAGGGCGAGGCGATCTCTGAGGTATGAGGGGCTGAGACCGTAAAAGGCCTTATAAATCAACACCAATACCTTGAACCTGGCTCGGCAAACTATTGGCAGCCAGTACAGAGCTCAGAGCACAGGTGTTATGTGGTCCTGGTGACCCGTCCCTGAGAGGAGGCAGGCCGACGCATTCTGCACTAGCTGTAGCCTCAAAACCAGGAACAAGGGTAGCCCCACTTAGAGCTCTTTGCAGTAGTCCAGCCTCGAGGTGACTAAGGCATGGATGAGGGAGGCCAGGTCCAGGTCAGAGACGTACGGACGCAACCTCCACACCGGATAAAACTGGCGGAAGGCAGCCTTCGCCACCCCCTCTACCTGCTGCTCCAGGCGGAGATCCACGTCCAGCACCACCCCCATACTCCAGACCTGTTGAGCTACAGGAGGGCAAACCCCCCCAATCAGGGGGGCCGACACCTCCCTCACTCTCCCCACCACCATCACCTCCGTCTTATCGGGGTTGAGCTTCTGCCACATCCATTCCACCATGGCCTCCAAACACTGGGATAGCAACAAGATGGCAGGGTCTGGGTCAGTTGAAAAAGAGAGGTACAGCTGAGTATCATCAGCATATTGGTGACAATGCACCCCGAACCCTCTCACGACCTCCCCCAAGGGCTGCATATAAACAGTAAATAATAATGGAGACAGAATGGAACCCTGCGGAACGCTGGAGGACAAAGTGCAGGGGCAAGATGTTTCAGTTCCCAGCACTACCTGCTGGCTTCTCCCAGAGAGGAATGAACAGAACCATTCAAGAATGGTCCCATCCAGCCCCCCCAGGTGACGCAGCATCTCAACAACAGCCCATGGTCCACAGTATCAAAAGCAGTCGAGAGGTCTAGCAGGATAAGAAATGTCGAACGTCCTGCGTCCAAATCTCGGCGGAGATCATCCACCAAGGCCACCAACGCCGTCTCGGTGCCATAGCTGAGGCGGGACCCAGATTTAAAAGGGTCCAGGAAACAAATGCTGTCTAGATGCTGTCTATATGAATCCTGTCTGACAAAATCCATTAGCCTTTGTTCAGTCTTTTAATGGGTATAATACAAAATACTGGGGCGGGGGGAGGGGAGAGAAATGATATCATTGGAGACATTTTCATGCCAGCTAATGTTTAGATTTTATTATCTGACTTCTGTGCTTTCGACAGTACCTGATCCCAATTTAAGACCCCTGATCTGATCAGGGTTTGTTATATACAGAGCTATTACAGTTGCATCAGGGGTTTTACTTTATTTGTATTAGGAAAAGATAAGCTGCCATGCACATCATCACTGAGCTGACCCTATTCTAGGAAATAAGCGTATCTTGCAACTCACAGCAGCTTACTGGGAGAAAAAAGTGTGGATTGTTGTTGTTTTGGGGGGTTCTTCATTTTTTTATTAATCTAGCTCTTGTGAATGTTATAAAATCAGAAAATTAGATTTCTTCTGAGAAGTAAACATCAATGACACCAGTGCTTAATTCGTAAAAATAAAAATAATAGCCACACACCCAGCATCAAAAGTCATACCTCCTGGCCCAGGACTCTCCCTCTAGCAAGACAACCACTGGACTAACCTGCCTCAGTCTCTGCAGCTGAATATAAACCAGGAGTTCTTGTCATGTAATCTATACCATGATCAGTGCATGGGATGGGACAGGAAAGTCCCCTGTCTCCCCTCCCCCTGTCTTTAGATTGTAAGCTCTCGGGCAGGGACTATGTCTATTTTATTCTTTGTAAAGTGCCAGGTACATTGCTGGTGCTATAATAATAATAATAATAATAATAATAATAATAATTAATAATAAATAAACCAGTTTTTTTAAACCAATAGACAATACAAGTCTCTTCGAGGTCTTTCCCACATTTCAGGGTGCACACTTTCCTAGTGGGAATATTTCCTAGGGTTCGGCCCCCACCCCTTGAATTTCATTGCCCAGGGCTGAGCCCTGCCAGGTCCCCCACAAATTAAGCCTTGAATGTGGGAAGACAGTTTTGAACAATTTTTTTTTTGGGGGGGGAGGTAGGTAGGTTTCGTTTTTGTAGAAATTGAATGGCTCATTGGCATATTTAGCAACTTAAAATATTTTAACCCTCCCTCTAAGAGAACATGAAGGGTAAAAAGTAATTCCCTAAGATCTTGAAACTGCAACCATTGGAACTATAATTTGTGGAGTATATGTTTTCTTGTAGCAGAACAATTCTTGGAATGTAGATTTACAATAGAAAATGTACTTTTCTGCCCTAACCAGGAACAAAGTTTCTTTTCATGTTTTAGAGGATTGTTCTTTGAAACGTACATTGTGGTTGCAATCTCAAACATACTTAGTCATGAGTAAATGTGTTTACAAATATGTCCTTGCTTTTTAGGGTATTTTTAAACATAAAGATGCCAGTCGCCGTCATGCTTTGATTCTGCCCAGAGTGAGAGCCCTCACCCTGGGCAGGATCTGGCCCTGCAGTCAAACAAACATGTCGGTGGTCAGGGCTAGGGAGTGGCCATTGAGGGGGGTGTCATGCGGATGCAGTCCACATGACCCCACCCCCACACTGCTCAGCGCAGCCTGGCCCCCTCCCTGATGAGCGGGAGTGGCGATTAAGATAGGTAGAGCAGACCATCATATGTGACAGCCTGCTCTACCCCGGTCTGGGGATGGCTTCCCTGGATCGTGGCAGGCTTTACTCCGGGTTTTGCATTAGCAGAAAGCCCAGTGCACAACACAGAGTTAATCCTACCATGGTCTGGGGAAAACTCTGCTCCCACTTGCAGTAATATCTGGTGGGCAGGAGCTAGGGGTGTGCATTTCATTTTCATTATTATAATAATTAAAACAAAATATGGATTTTTCATTTTCATTACTGAATAATGAAAATGAAATAACATAATGAAAAAACAAAAAAATCATTTAGTTATTACAAATTAATAGGACAAACATGAAAAATACATTTTCGGCTATATTTTTTTTTTGTTTTACATCTGGTTTTGGTGAAAAATGGCAGTATTATACTCCAATGAAGGGCTTTATGTGTGTCAAATTTCTGAGAGATTAGATAAAGGGATATGATATAATTATATAAGCAGTAGGAATTCTTTATTTTATAAAAATCTGTAAACACATTCCTGGCTTTATCGTGTTTGTCTCCCACCTGTTTTAAATGAAATTTGGCAGAATCATACCCCTCCCTAAGCATACTATGTCTGAGAAACTTTAAAAGGATTGGATAAAAGGTTATTATGTTATAAACAATTTACTTGCAAATTCATTACTAGCTGTAACATTTTTTTTTCCTATCCATTTTGCATGAAATTTGGTGGTTTATATCATGGACCTTCCAGTTCATCTCTGCCAAACTAATGTAAGATTTGACAAAGGGCTTCCATTTTATAAACAATTGAAGTTTCTCTCTTGAAGACTTTCATTATTCAGGTAAATAACACATGCAGTGCCATTCAGAGACAGGCATGACAGGGGGGAGAGGCCTGTAGAAGGGTGGGAAGGAGGCCAACAGACTGACATACATATTCACTGGCCAATTACTGCATGCTTCCACCTTTACAGGAGGATGAATTCGTGGTGGCTTCAAGACGGGCATAGAGGGTTGATATAAGCTGCTGTTCTTTGGCCATGCTTTTTGTCTGTGGTTAGTTCTGGCCTTGGTCAGAGCATTTTCTCATACTTTTCTGGCAGGCTTGTGTGTGTGTGCGTGAACGCGCACACTAGAGCACACTGCAAGAGTTCAGCTAGCTACATAAATCCAATCCCCAATGCGCCCCCACACACTGCACACCCACCATGGTGCCCACCCATGCACCGCAGGGAACCACAGTCCATGTGAAAAGGACCAATTTATTTCAGCTTTGAAGGAACAGGTACTTCTGTCCAGGTCAAGATACATTTGGAAGGATTGTTACAGACCATAACCATTAGTCCTGTGGCCACATGTCTGAGGAACATCTTAGTTGTTAACCTCAGGATGGGGAGGCAAAGATTTAGATCAATCTTTTCAAACCTAGGGTCCTAGAGGCAGCCTTTTAAATCATTATTTAGGTGCCTCAATAAAAGCAGCCTTATTCTGAGAATTCACACATCATGTTAAAGCCAACAGGACCTGTACCCTTGAAAATTAAAGGCCACTTCCAATGATGTCTTATTATGGATTTAAGAAACTAAATTTAAGCTCTTGCATTTGAAAATCTGGACCCTTATAATAAGTAATAATAAATAAAATAATAATTATAATTTAATTAAAATAATATTTTTATAATAATAATAATAATAATAATAATAATAATAATGAATAAATAAGTAAATAAATAAATTATAATAATAAATAAATTATAATAATAATAAATAAATAATAAATAAATAAATCTATATTTTGCCAAAAGTGTTTAATTTTCTTTATTGTTTAAAACAATCTTCATCCTGAGCTGATAGTTTGATACAACATTTTAAATGCATGCTTTCTCCAATTCTGGTAGATAGTAAGCATATGCAAGATGCTGAGCCTGGGATTGGAAAGTACTTACTCACCTTGCAGGAAGTGGTGTTGCTTCAACTTGTACTAATACATTGTAATACATCTGAACCACATCTGTGCATACACAGACAGATTAATCTTCTACCTACAGTGCTCACTTAACTCAAGCTATTATCCATAAGAGAATCTGGCACATTTCCCCTCCCTTCTTCTCCACCCATAAGCTGCATACTTTAAACACTTACTTTGTATTAAAATTCAGCCTACTGTTTCTTTCTCCCTATATGTGACTTGCTTAATTGCTCTCCTGCCCTCTTAACAACTTTGTGTAATATAAAACTATCTATTTTCTTCACCATCCAGGTTGTTTTTTTTTTAATATGCTGGATTGTTGTTAACCTTTAACTTATAAAAGTATGCTACCCTTCAGTATTCAGAACAGATTGTTAATCTTGCTGGTTTTCTGGCAGATGATGAATCAGCAAACTCCAGGAACTTCCACCAGATTTCTAAATAAATATCATTGTACAGAAGCCATAGATTCTGTAGCCAATTATGGTTGTCAGCAAAATGTAAAGTCATATCCTCAAAATCAGAGGTCAATATTTGAGAAATAACTTGCAGTCATTGTTTCTCATTCAATATCTAGGAACCAGTGTTCTAAAATATTGTCTATTTCTGGGGGGAAAATGCCATTCTATAATGCCCGAGACTGGTCATGTTTAAATGGATAACGAACATTTGAACTTGATTTCCACAGACATTCAATGCACGGAAATTCCAGTGAAACATGCAGATGTACACCAGTAATGATCATTCATGATTGTATTCTCAGCTCTTTTATTTGACAGTTCAGGGCAGCTTTCTCCAACTCCCCTTTACTTGAGAGAGCAGCAAACATAGCCCAACTCATGAACCTATAATGTTGACATTTTGTTCTTCATCATAATCCTCGTCCATTTTGAATTTTACTTATCAATTGGCATACAAAGTCTGTAGGTACCCAGGACTCATATTTGCATAATACTTCTCAAACTCTATCACTATCCCACTTACAGTCCAAGTTCAATATTTGAATGATGATCACAAGTAGTATTTTATTTCAGTAGCTCATTTTTAATACAGTGAAATAATTTTTAAAGTTTCTCCTCAGGTCATGTATTATCTGAAGGGTATTTTCCAAGACTGATAAAGAGTCACATTTGCAATTTTTGGCTGTTCCAAGCCAAGATGAAGGGGGAAAAAAAAAAGTTACAATTTAAGGGGACAATGAAGAGGACAAAGAAAGTTACTTTTTAAGGGGACACTTTAAGTTCACATACCAAGTGCATGGTATGTATTCACATAATGCACTTGGGGTGGATGTGATGCATGCTTAGTGCACAGACACATCCCTTGGATTGGGCCCTAAGTTTTCATTTGTGTTCTTAACCCTTCATAAATTATTTTCATGTTTTAGCACGTTCTAGACATGACTAGTATGTCTTTTTAAGTGGTTTTAAGCACATCAGTAGAAGCCATAGTATTGTAGAAGCTCAAGAGTCATTCCCTAAATTATTCTTAAGAGATATTTAACCAGCCTCATCTTAGATGCCTCCACTGAAAGAGACTTATTCAATTTCCCTAAAAATATTGTTTGAGCGTCCAGCTGTCTGTTCCTACATTTAAGAAGCTTTCCCAATGTTTAACCTAAATTTAACTTCCTGGAACTAAAAGGGGCTCCCTCTAACCGCCTTGTGCAGTGCGGGGGAAGGTTTGTGCCCACCCCATCAGGAGAATCAGGCACCCCGGGATGTAGGCGGGAAGCCGCCTCAGGAGCTGGCTGGGCAAGGGAGACTCTTTTGTGGGCTGCAGCTGATTTAACTGTTGCAGCCTGCAAAAGGGATGCAAGAAACGGCATGAGAATGCGCCCTCGGGATTGGCTCAAGCAGACCACATAGTCGGCATAGGCGCTGAGTGGTGGCATTCGGTCGCTCTTGGTGCCAGAAAAGGACGTGTTACGGAGCTCAGCGGGGGAGGGCCTTGCCGAGGGATTGAGTTGAACCAGGGAGTAGCGGGGGCTTGCCGGCGTTGGGGGTGGGGATTGGCAGATGGAGCTGTGGGTTTTGGATCCTTACTGTGTGTTTCTGGGGCCTGAGGGGAGCGAGGGGCGCAGGAGAGGAGTACCCTCCCCCCAATCCTTCTGCAATTAATTGGTGGCTGTGGTGAGGAGGCAGGGTCAGTGACCCCCCCCTCAATACTCAATACCAACAGCCTTTGTGAGTGGGTGGGTGAACCCCCCCTCCCTTCTTGTGCAGTGTGGGGTGGTGATAGAGTGGACGACCCCCCCGCCTTGTGGATTGGGAAATGGGCAGAACAAAGAGGGGTCAAGTGGCTGGCAGGCCACAGGGGAAGAGGGGGCAGTGAAAGGGGGCTGCAAGCAGCCCCCTCCCCCAGCACCTTCTGGGCTGAATGTTGGGGATGGGATGCTGCCCGGGCATGGGGTTTTACCAGTGGTGGCAGGGCCTAGTGGGGCAGGGGGAAGGCACAGGCCATGCACATGCAGCCAGTCAGGCCTGGTTTAGCTATGGTGACAGCCCCTCCTGTTAGGGAAGTGGAATTAGTCCCCATGGTTGGTGCTGGGGGGGGTGTTGTGTGCTCTGGGGGTGCAGCAGCTACCTGTGGCCTGGCTCCAGCAAGGACACAGTCAGGCCTTTCTGCAGGCGATGGAGGCGAGAATGGCAGGGTGGGACAATGTGATGACTCACCTTGAGGCATCGGGTGTTTGGGACCCAGGAAGGGGGGGGCAGTCTGGCATTTGGGAGGCAGAGCCATATTTCGCATGACCTTTATTCACAGCCTCATGAAAGGGATAGGCAGGAGCTGGGAGGACCAGCTGTCGAGGCTCTGGCAGAGAAGGTCGACAGGATGAAGCATCAGATTGCGAGACTTGCTCAGCTGCTGGATGGAGGTGCTGGACCTTGCCCTAGCATGGCACTGACAGCAGGGCCAGGGGAGCAGCAGGCTGTCATGGCTGCAACTGCATCTGGGGCCTGTGTGGGTGAGTTGGCCCCATCCCTCGCGGGCGCTCAGGGAACAGAGCAGGGTGTGGAAGGAGGTTGCCAGAGGGGGCAATAAGGGGGGATGCTATTCAGTGGTGAAAATTCTGGGGGGATAAGTGGAGGAACGGTTCAACCCCCTGGGGAGGCAACGGTGGGACAACCCAGGGCAGGGTTGCTGGGGGCGGGTCCAGGTCAACTGCTGGTACAGAAGAACCTGAACCGGTTAGTGTGGCTGGGTATTACCGGGGTAGAGTAAGGGGTGCACACACACTCACACTGCCACAGGGTACTGAGGTCCGAGCAGGGAGCGACCAGTTGTAGAATGCCCGTCAGGACAGTATTTGGGCTCTCACCTCTAATTAAAGAGAACGAGCCCCTATCATCATAGGGCACTGCTGACCTATCATACCTAAGGCTGCCCCACACTCGCTCACCACATTCAATATGCACGAAGAGGGGGGAAGAGGGGGGTTGTTCACCCTGGGGGGTGTAGGGTCCCAGGAGGGGGGAAGGGACATGGGACGTAGGGCACTCACCTCCAAGGAACAGGACACCAAACAGGGGGAACGGAAGGGCACTCGCTTTTACTCACACTTCTCTCACTGACTCATGCATTCACGTATTCCAGGGGAGTTCAACAAAGGTCCACATGCATGGGCAATTTCAGACAAAAGGGTTGCTTGCAGCTCACGCTCACACTCACACTGCACACAATGGGCTGGTTTCTGCGAATCACCAGTGCCATTCCCCAGGCGGCGCTGGTTCTTATTGCCCAAGCCCTGCCCTTGTATGAGCCCATAGCCACTCTGAGCAGCGCTGCGGGGTGGGGGAATTGCCACAAGCTGTTTTCATGGCGGGGGCATGGCCTCCGCTTGGCGTTCCATTGCTGTTACCACAGGCAGTTGTGGGGGCGTTTCCTGCGGGGCCGGGGCCAGCCCTCCCTGACTAATCACTCATGGGGGCGTGGCTACTGCTCTAGGCCCTGCCGCTGTTGTTTGAGGGGGCTGTGAGACTGCTTCCGGCGGCGCCGGGGAACATCATGCCTGTCGGCTTCTGACTGGGGGTGTGTCGTCAGGGCGAGGCCCTATTGCTGCTATTGGAGGGGGACCCGAGGGAGCTCTTTGCCTCTGGGGGCTGCAAGGTTGGTTTGGTGATTGCGGGGGCAACTTCGGGGGCCTGCGTCCTTGCCTACCCCGTATGCTACGTGCGCTCCTGACAGTACCCCCACCTCGAGGTCACCGGATCCCATGCCAAAGGGGCCCCGTTTTCTGGGGATGGTGTAGATGAAAGGTATGAAGCAGTCTGGGAGCCGACACATTGGAAGCGGGCTCCCAGGAACGGTTGTCTGGGCCGTAGCCCACCCAATCTATCAAATAGTACAACTGTCCCCGCCGCAGCTTGGCATCAAGGATTGCCCGTACTTCAAACTCGGGGCCGGCGACCAACCATTCCGTGGGGCCAGGGGGTGCAACGCCCATTTGAACCTGTGCAGGATCGGCCTTTTTTAACATCGACACGTGGAACGTGGGGTGAAGGCGAATATATGGCGGGGATTGTACCTTATAGGTTACTTCGTTGATTTGTTGAGTAATCAGGAATGGCCCAATGTAACGAGCGTCTAGTTTTGCCAATGGGCGAACGGATGGGTAGTGGTGTCGATCGACCCATACCAAATCACCTGGGTGTAGAGGGGTCTCCTGATGTCAATGTTTGTCACTTTGAGTTTTATAACGTTGCTGGGGTTGGTGCAAAACTTGACAGGCTATAGTTTGAGCTTCATGGATGTGCTGGACGAGGGCCCCTGCGGCGGGTACCTCAATCCCCGCGGTGTCACATGTTCCCAGCTGAGGGTGGAACCCATAGGTCACAAAGAAGGATGACATGCCAAGAGAGGCATTGGGGGCATTGTTGTAGGTGAATTCGGCCAGGGGGAGCCACATGTACCAGTCATCTTGGAGATAGTTTGTATGGCAGCGGAGGTATTGTTCCATATTCTGGTTCACGCGCTCCACCTGGCCATTTACTTGGGGGTGGTATGCTGTGGTAGGTTTTAACGTCACTTGAAGGGATTGGAACAGGGCCTTCCAGAATCGCGCCGTAAACTGTGTTCCCTGGTCGCTAAATATTTCGCGCGGCCATCCGTGCAGTTTGAATACATGGTGAATACAGAGTAGTGCGGTACATTTAGCTGAAGGCAAGCCTTTGCATGCGATGAAGTGTGCTAGTTTTGTGAGATGATCGACTATTACCAAGACTGTAGTATATTGGCGTGATGGGGGTAGTTCGACCACAAAGCCGAGTCCTATACGCTGCCATGGTCCCAAGAGTAATGGGAGGACTTGGAGGAGCCCCGCGGGGGCACGATGGGGCACCTTGGTCCACGCACAAGTAGCGCAGGCCGTGACGTGCTGTTGCACGTCATGGTGTAGAGATGGCCACCAAAAGGAGCGCATTATTAATTGTTGGGTTCATTCTATTCCTGGGTGTCCGGCCGTAGGGGCTTCATGGTGCGCCCAGAGGACTTGGGTCCGGCACGATGGGGGTACAACGATACGCCCCTGATGTCGCTGAAGTCCATCTGTGGTGTCTGGCAGGAGTTGTGACGCGGGGGTTAATTCCTGACGAGTAGCTTCTCGGAGGGCTTCAGACGATAAATACATTGCCGAAAAGGTTTTAGATTCTAAAATAGGTTCAGAAGGTAGTACGTCACTAGGTTGGTCATCTAGATAACGGGACAGAACATCTGCCAGAACTTGTAATTTTCCAGGTTGATAACGGATACGAAAATTAAAACGGGCAAAAAAGAGGGCTCAGCGCGCATGGCGGGCGTTGGCAATATGGGCACCTTGCAGGAACATCAGGTTCTTGTGATCGGTGAGCACCAAAATAGGGTGCTGGGCCCCTTCCAAGTAGTGGTGCCATGTGGTAAAGGATAATAGCAAGGAGTTCTCTATCTAGGATGGAGTAGTTCCTTTTGGCAGGCGTTAATTGCCGCGAGTAATATGCACACGGGAGGAGTGTGTCGGGATCCGATGCGGGTTGCAGCAAAACCGCTCCAATGGCCTTCCCGGAGGCGTCTGCTTCCACGCAGAAGGGTTTTTCAAAGTTCGGGTGTTGCAACAAGGGGGCCGTCGTGAAGGCTTGCTTGAGGAAGTTAAAGCTCCGTTGTTGTCCTGCTCCCCAATGATATGGTTGGTTCTTCTTCAGAAGCTGTTTGAGAGCTGCCATGATTTCGTCATAGTTGGGGATGTACTGGCGGTAGTAGTTGGCGCGTCCTAGGAAACGTTGTAGTGGTTTTGCCGCCTTGGGCGGGGGCCAGTGTCGCAGAGCCTCTACCTTAGAGGCCTCCATCATGACTCCCGCGGGACTGATGATGAATCCCAGGAAGATTACCGTGGTGAGGTGGAAGAAGCACGTTTCTCGTTTACAGTACAGTTTGTTACATCGCAAACATTGTAACACTTCTCGTACATGTGACACGTGTTCCTCTAGGGTTAGTGAGTAAATAAGGATATCGTCGAGGTAGGCGATAACGTAGATGTCCAAAATGTCTCGAAAGACATCATTGATAAGGTGTTGACATGCAGCTGGGACGTTCGCACGGCCAAATGGCATCACACAATGCTCAAACAACCCATAGCGGGTTCGAAAGGCGGTTTTCCATTCGTCTCCAGGCCACACCCGTAACAAGTTATACGCCCCCCGGAGGTCTAACTTTGTGAAGAGTCGCGCGCCTTGAAGACGATTCAGTAATTCCAGTATGAGTGGAAGCAGGTACCTATTTTTGATAGTGATTTGGTTTAGGCCACGATAGTCGACGCACAGTCATAAACCTCCATCTTTTTTCACTACGAAGAAAATAGGGGCCCCCGCAGGGGACGTAGAGTGGCGAATGAACCCCTGTCAGAGGTTGTCATCGAGGTAGGTGCGGAGTGCCTGAAGTTCGGATGCGGCAAAGGCGTAGATCCGTCCAAATGGGGGCTCGGTGCCTGGAAGGAGATCAATGGGGCAATCGTAGGGACAGTGTGGGGGAGTTCAGTGGCTTGTGTTTTGCTGAAAACATCAGCGTAGTCCCGATAGGCCTCAGGTAGCACGTCTTCGCCCAGTGTGAGCCCGGCTTTGGCTGTGGCCCCTAGGGTCACTCAGGGTTGGGAACGTAGGCAACTCGTGGCACACCGCGGAGAAAGGAATTGGAGCTGTTTGGTGGACCACGTAATATAGGGGTCGTGGGCTCGTAGCCACGGGGCACCTACCACTAGCTGAAAGAGCGGGGTACATACAACATCGAAAGGGAGTTGCTCGCAGTGGTTTCCAATAACACACCCCAGCGGGTTTGTACACAAGGTTATGGGTCCTGATACTAGGGGGGAACCATCTATGGAATGCACTGCCTCCGGTGGTACCTTGGGCTGGGTCAGAATGGCCCACCGAGCCACGAGGGGGCTATGAATAAAATTCCCTGAAGCCCCGGAGTCCACAAGGGCCCGGAAAACCACAGAAACCCATGGAGCAAGGATAAGGGTGATGGGTACTTGCAGATGCGGGCCCCCGCTGGGGAAGGGAGTTTGGGCTTTAAGTACCCACATGACCAGGATGACCCCAGTCTGCCCCGGTCTCGACCATTTCCCGCTCCCCGGTGGTAGGGAGGCAGGGCTGGGCATTCCTCAATAAAGTGAGTAGTTTCCACACAATAAAAGCAGGAGCGAGAGGCCCGTCTCCTTTCTTGCTCCTCCTGGGACAGGGGGCCTCGAGATGCCCCGAGCTGCATGGGCTCTGGGTCGGGAAGTCGTGGGGGCCCAGGAAGTGGGAGAGGTCGGACCCAAGCAGGACACGCCTCTTGTCGCTTCTCCCATTGGCGTTCAGCCAGCCAGGCTTCTATTTTTAAAGCAAGGTTGGCTAGGGCTTCCAAGGTATTCGGGGTTTCTACTAGAGCCAGCTGATCCTTAATCTCATCTCCCAACCCGTGTTTAAACATGACCTTCAATACCCCATTAGGCCACTGGAGTTCCAGGGCGAGCTGCTGGAACTGGGTGAGGTATTCTAAAACACCCCCCTTAGCCTGCCGTAGGGTCAAAATTAGGGCTTCTGCGTCCCGAGTTCGATGGGGATGGTCGAACAGGAACGTTAGTTCTCTTACAAACTCGGAGTAATTACTTAGCAAGGGGTTATCCCCTTTAAGGAGGGTTGTTGCTCACTCCAAGGCCATACCCCCCAAGTTGCCAATGATAAAGGCCACCTTTTGTTCGTTGCTGATGTAGGTGGTTGGCTGAACCTTAAAGGTAAGCCGACACAGGGCAAAAAATCCTTGAAAGTCTTGCCAATCCCCAAGAAATTTTTCCACCCTAGGCCCCTTTGGTTCAATGGGTCCCAAGGGAATGGCTGCTGCTGCGGGTGGCGGCGGTGGTTGGGGGTCTGCCATTCCTGTTCCTGGCCCAGCAGCGGCCCCTTGTAATTGGGTTACTGCTGTGGCCAATCCTGTCGGTTGGTCCTGGAGGTCTTTCATCTCCATGGCCAGGGACTGTACGGCACGTGTTAATTGCGAAATTTCCTTGGAAATATCCATTTTTTCTCAAGCCTGTCCTTGGGCCAACAGTGGGCTGGTGATTTGTTACCGGGGTAGGGGAAGGGGTGCACACACACTCACACTGCCACAGGGTACCGAGGTCCGAGCAGGGAGCGACCAGTTGTAGAATGCCCGTCAGGATAGTATTTGGACTCTCACCGCTAATTAAAGAGAACGCGCCCCTATCATCATAGGGTGCTACTGACCACAAACCTAAGGCTGCCCCACACTCGCTCACCACATTCAATACGCACGAAGAGGGGGGAAGAGTGGGGTTGTTCACCCTGGGGGGTGTAGGGTCCCAGGAGGGGGGAAGGGACACGGGACGTAGGGCATTCACCTCCGAGGAACAGGACACCAAACGGGGAACGGAAGGGCACTCGCTTTTACTCACACTTCTCTCACTGACTCACGCACTCATGTATTCCAGGGGAGTTCAACGAAGGTCCACACGCACGGGCAATTTCAGACAAAAGGGTTGCTTGCAGCTCATGCTCATGCTCACACTGCACACAATGGGCCGGTTTCTGCGAATCACCAGTGCCATTCCCCAGGCGGCGCTGGTTCTTATTGCCCAAGCCCCGCCCTTGTACGAGCCCGTAGCCACTCTGAGCAGTGCTGCGGGGTGGGGGAATTGCCACAAGCTGTTTCCCTGGTGGGGGCGTGGCCTCCGCTCGGCGTTCCATTGCTGTTACCACAGGCAGTTGTGGGGGCATTTCCTGCGGGGCCGGGGCCAGCCCTCCCTGACTAATCACTCCTGGGGGCGTGGCTACCGCTCTAGGCCCTGATGCTGTTTTTTGCGGGGGCCGTGGGACTGCTTCTGGTG
Source organism: Sphenodon punctatus (assembly GCA_003113815.1). Taxonomy (NCBI): domain Eukaryota; kingdom Metazoa; phylum Chordata; class Lepidosauria; order Sphenodontia; family Sphenodontidae; genus Sphenodon; species Sphenodon punctatus. The sequence goes on along the minus strand of QEPC01015429.1, from coordinate 1,186,505 downwards.
GTGCCGGGGAACGTCCTGCCTGTCGGCTTCTGACTGGGGGGGTGTCGTCAGGGCGAGGCCCTATTGCTGCTATTGGAGGGGGACCCGAGGGAGCTCTTTGCCTCTGGGGGATGCAAGGTTGGTTTGGGGATTGCGGGGGCAACTTCGGGGGCCTGCGTCCTTGCCTACCCCGTATGGTATGTGCGCTCCTGACACTGGGTAATGTTTGGTGCGCAAAGGGGTCAGTGGTGCAGGCAGTGGATACTGAGGTGCAGGGAAGGCAGGTTGGGATAAAAAGTATGCAGGTCACATCAGTGTCTGGTGGGGGTGTTCAGGGTACGGTGGCTAGAGCAGGAGTGGCTATACAGGAGGTCCCCCCATTGCAGGGGGGGTATGCCCGGGTTTCGGCACCACTTAGGGTGCACCTCCTGCAATTGGTAAGGGTAAAGATATGGAAAGGAGACTAAATTGATTTGTTTGGGATCCTCTTTTGTGACCCAATTCTGGATCCTAATGCACGGCCAGAAGCGAAGGAGCTGGAGAGGGCAAAGAGGCACAGGATTGACAGGAATTGAGCCAATTGGAAGTCGGCATTCATTGTATACACAAGGGTGGTGATGCAAGCATTCCCAGATAGGGCGGAGGCGTTGTGGTAGTACTTAGATATAGTCAGGTGGGCGTACCTGACAAAGGAGGGATTTGGTTGGCTGCATTATGATGAAGCCTTTCGTCAGAATGCAACAATTACACTTGGGGTACACTGGGATGTGAAGGATCATGAACTCGGGTTGGAGTGTGTTCACGGAAAGGAGGTAGTGTGTGCTGACAGCAGGCATATTATTGTCAAGGGTGTCGGGCAACCCTTGGACTATTTTTGTGGAGAACAGGCAAAAAAGGGACTGCAGTCACTTGCATGCTGCTATTTTAATGAGGGAAAGTGTTTTTAATCCTTCTGCAGGTTCCGGCACATGTGTTTGCAACCTGGAGGGTCCCACCCCTCCACTAGTTGCCAGTGCAGACGTGGCGCAAGTCAGAGAGGAAAGAGGGGTTTCCAGCCAGGGGCAGGGAAAGGAAATGGAGCGGCACAGGCAGGCGCAGGGAAAGACCCCAACGTCAGTTAGATGGTGGGTGTTGGAACGTTTGTTGCAGGATTATCCAGATCCTTCCCTAGCAAGTTATATTGTTAATGGCTTTAAACGGGGGTTTGAGATTCCTTTTGAAGGCAGGCGGGAGCATGTAATGGCAAGAAATTTAAGATCGGTGGTAGGCTTGGAAGAGGTGGTCGAGAATAAGATTAAAGAAGGACTTGACTGAAGGCCGAATTGCGGGTCCATTTGATTCGTTGCCAGTGGAAAACTCGAGGGTGTCACCGTTAGGCATAGTGCCTAAGAAGGCTCTTGGGGAGTATCAGTTGATTCATCACTTGTCTCATCCTAGGGGGTCGTCGGTGAATGATTCCTTTCCAGCTGAGCTGTGTACAGTCCAGTACTCTTCCTTTGATAGAGCGGTGGAATTGGCACGGGGGTGTGGTAAAGGCGCCCTCATGGCAAAGAGCAACGTAAAATCTGATTTCCGCCTCTTGCCTGTACACCCCAGGGATTTCGATTTGTTGGGGTTTGCATTCGGGGACCAATTTTACTATGATAAAGCGATGCCCATGGGATGTTCTATCTCATGTGCCATTTTTGAGAAATTCAGCTCGGCGTTGGAATGGATCGTTAAACGGTGGACGGGGTCAAGGCAAATTTCTAATTAACTCGACGATTATTTGTTTATTGGCAAATCGGGGTCATCTGAGTATGCGGAGTTGTTGGCGGCCTTCAGGAGAGTTGCTGAGTTAGTTGGGGTGCCCCTGGAAGAGTTAAAGACGGAAGGGCCAGCTTCCAATCTTGACTTATTTAGGGATAGAACTGAACTCTGAGGCTCAGTGTTCCCGGCCGCCAGAGGATAAGTTGAGTGTACTGTGCTGTGACATTTCTGCTTGCATGAGAGCAGGCAAGGTAATGTTGCGGGCATTGCAATCCTTGTTGGGAAAGTTGAATTTTGCCTGCAGGGTGGTAGTGCCTGGCAAAGCATTTCTGTCCCACCTTTACACCAAAATGTCCCTGGTTACCTTGCCACACCACCGTATTAGGGTTACCAGGGACATGAGGGAGAATTTAGGAGGTTGGTTGGAATTTCTGCAGAGCCAAAATGGGGTTAGCATGTGGAGAGAGGTAGTTCGTCTAGAGGCTGAGTTGCAGGGGCATTCCGATGCAGTGGGTGTGGCTGGACTTGGAATTTATTTCCAAGGGATGTGGTGTTCCGAGCAGTGGCCAGCCCAATGGAGTGTTTCGGGGATGTTAAGGGACTTAACGTTTTTGGAACTGTTTCCGATAGTTGTGGCAGTTTATTTGTGGGTGGAGCATTTCAGGAATAAGAAAGTACTATTCTGGTGTAACAACCTAGTTGTGGTGCACATTGTGAATGGCTTGTCATCAAAATCTGAGAGGGTGATGCGCTTGGTGAGATTTTTCGATTTGTGGTGCTTGAAGCACAACATAGTTTTTTGTGCTAAGCACATGCCAGGGGTGACCAACGAGATTGCTAATGCCCTTTCTCGTTTCCAGATTCAATGTTTTCGGGAACTTGCTCCACTGGCCAGGGAGAAGCAGAAATCCATTCCTCGAGAGCTCTGGAGCCTTGGATCTTAGAGGTCATAGAGAGAGTAAAGGATTCAGTCTCCCTGGCCACATGGAAGCTGTATGAAAGAGCGCTGAGGGAATTTTGTGTCTTTGCTAACAGAAACGGTTGGTCAATAACTTTTCCGATCCCCTTGCCGCAGTTTGGGCTGACACTTCACAAGAAAGGTTTGGCACTGGGCACGATTGCGGGGAAGTGGTCGGCCCTATCCTTCCTGTCAAAGATGGTTGGTAATTCAGAATTGCCTGGATTTCCCATATTGAGGGCTATGCTTGAGTCATGGAGGTGGCAGGGAAGGGATAGGGATGATACAAGGGTGCCTATGTCCCCCAAGTTGTTGGCAGTCATGGTTAGTAAACTCGGGGAGATTTGTGTCGATGAGGGTGAGGTTAAGTTGTTTCATGCGGCCTTTGTTATTGCCTTTTTCGTGGCATTGCGGGTTAGTGAATTGGTGGTGAGCTCGCAAGTGGACCGGTTGGGTAGGGCGTTAAAGATTGGAGATGCGTCGATGGGGGGGGGGGATAGAGTGCAGATCAGTATTTGGGTGTCGAAGACTGATCAGAAAGGGAAGGGTGCTAGGGTGGTACTTTTCAGAGCAGTCGAACCATTGATCTGTCCGGTCTATTGTTTAATGACTTTTTTAGTGGTGAGACCTGGGATTTGGGGGTCGTTGTTTGTTCACCGCTCAGACATGCAGCTTTCACGATACCAGTTTGTTGCTGTTATGAGGCGCTGCTTGGCTGCATTAGGGGTGGTGGGAAGGTTCAGTTCCCACTCTTTCAGAATTGGGACAGCATCCACTGCAGTGGCAGCGGGTGCAACGCCTGATGATATTAAGTCAGTGGGCTGGTGGCAATCATCGGCGTTCAAGTCGTATGTTCGCCCCCTGCAGGGAGAGTAGGTTAGGGTCAAAGCAGCAATATAGTTACAATGGTTAATTTCTTTATGTTGCAGGGTGGCAGCGCTGCTGGGACAGAAAGGTCATTTGAATGGTAGGGCATAGTTTTGTTGTCTGGGCGAAAAGGAGGGCTAGGAGTTTGGGTTGGGGGACCCAGTTGGGGTTAGCCCCTCGAGCTGAGGTGGTGTGGAGGGGAAAGAGGGGCATGTTGTGGCCTCAGTTGATACCAGCGTTTCTTGGCTGGACAGGGAGGTCCCCTCCTGATGTTATACTGTTCCACTTGGGGGAGAACAATCTCTCAAAGGGATCAGGTTTGGACTTGTCCATTATGGTGCATCAGGATTGGCTCCGAATCAGGGAAATGTTCCCTGGAGCGCTGTTAATATTTACAGCACTGTTGCAGAGAGTAAAGTGGCCAGGGGCTAACAGCGTGAGAGTGGTGGATCAATCTCGTAAACAGGTCAATAATGAGATAAAAAAGGTTGTCGAATAGACAGGGCGGTATATGGTTGTCCACGGGGAGATATCCTGAACTAGGCCTGATTTATATTGGGCTGACGGGGTGCACCTGTCTGAAAAAGGAATGGATTTATATCTGGGAACTGTCCAGGAGATTCTGTTAATTTGCTTCGGTTAGGTGAAAATTCTTGGGGTGATTTCGGGGGGCGTTCAGCAATGAGAGTTGCTGAACTTGGTGACAGTGTTCAGTACCATGGGGGAAAAAATTGGATTAGGATTGTGGAATTGGCCTGGTGACTTTTGGGAGACATCTAGTAGGTGGAGTATGGTAGGCCTCCAGGTGGTTGGACCTAGGAAGCAGTTAAGGGATGGGCTCCCCCGCTGCTATTCCAGAAAGGGGGATTGGCGTCGGGTGTCACATAGTAGGATCTAAGGGGTCCCGATGTGGCGCCTGTCATTAGTTCTTCCTTGGGTATGGACCAGGGTGGTCCACAGGCAGAAGGGATTGGACTGGTAACTACAATCTGGATTGAACACATTACATGGTACTGAATGCTGGGAGTGAGGGTCATTATGCCCGGGGGATTATAAGTCGTGGTGTACCATCACTCCCCTTAGGACTCACCCAAATCATTTAGCCTAATTGATTGGCTTGAGGGGTAATTCTGATGAATTCTAATTGGCTATTCCTAGCAAATTTAAGTGTATTGGAATCCACCGTTCTCATTGATAGGATGATTGAGTTCCTAATTGGTTTCTGTTCTTCAACAGGTTATTGTTGGCTGGTTGTTAATAAACAGTTGCTGCCAGTTCACCCATATTTACATGGTCTGTGTTTTTATTGAGTAAGTGCTTATTTCCTGTGTGGGGACAAACCCATTTGCCTCCCTGGCAATGGAGAATAAGTGTATTATAATGGGGTTTAAACAATGAATATAAGCAACTAAGTGACCTCTTAGATACCGTAGGAATTTAAACGTCTTACTTTAGTTATCTTTGACAACCTACTTCTACATAGTAGGTCCCCACTGCTGTTCAATGTGTATCTGAAGCCCCTGGGTGAGATTTGTTGTGAGGTGTCATCAGTACGCTGATGACACCCAACACTATTTCTCTTTTTCAACTGACTCAGGTCTTGCAGTCTCAGTGCTTACCCAGTGCCTGACTGCCATAGGAGACTGGGTGTGGATGAGCTGATTGAAGCTGAATCCAGAAAATACTGAGGTGGTGATGGTTGGCCAGCCTTTTGACCTGTGGGGACAGAGGGTTCCCTGGTATTGATGGGGTCCAGCCTTTGTTGGTCACTGAGGTTTTCAGCCTTGCGGTGCTCTTGGATCCATGATGCACCTGGATTGTCATATTGTGGTGGTGGCCGGGAGTGCCTTTCACCAACTTCATCTGGTGAGAAGGCCATGGCCTTTTTTAAAAATCAGATTTGGATTTGTCCACCATCATCCATGCCTTTGTAACCTTGAGACTAGACTACTGTAATGTGCTTTATATGGGACTGCCCTTGATGATTATTTGGAAGCTGCAGTTGGTTAGACGGTGGTTTGTCTTCTGTCGGGGTGGATTTCTGGGAACACATTAAACTAGTGCTCCAGAGTCTGCACTTGTTGCCAAAAGTTCTGTGGGTGCAATGCAAGGTGATGATTTTGACATATACATCCCTAAATGGTTGGGGCCCCAAGCATCTGGAAGGCCAGCTTTTCCCATCTGTTCCATCAGGGCCTCTGAGATCTGTGACCTCTTGTAGGTATGATCTTCCCATGATGTTTTCACAACAAGGGCACATAGAGAGCCCTCACAAGAATGGAGCTCCCTCAAGATCCATCTAAGATGAACCCTGCTCATCTTCTGGAAGAGATGTAATACCTTTATGTTTGGTCAAGCATTTGGCAGACAGGAATAGGCTCAGGCCGGATTGGATGGGGGAGGATTAGGCAAAATGTTGGAGGGCGGTTAGGCTACTTTATGTGTTTTATGTGATGTAAGCCAACCTGAGCCTTTAGGGAAGAGTGGGGGGGAAACAGAAATAAATAAATAAATAAATAAATAAATAAATAAATAAAATATTTCCAAAACTTATGCTTAAAAATTGTTAGTCTTTTGCCATCACATATTTAAAGGAGGCATAGACACCAAAATTTGAAGATTGGATAGCAAAGGCCAGAACTTTTATTTATCATATGAATGTAACAAAACACATGTCCAGTGCATACTATTTATTCCTGAATGTCCCAATGTTTTGGTTGTTTTTTTTTCCAGAACCGCCTGAACCCCTGAAAAGATGACAGTCCCAAGGAAGGGGTGATGTTCAACCCTGGATCACTACTATCCAGTGAGGTGATGTTGCTCTCATCCCACACCAGGGCTTGTATAGGGGTGTGAAGCTGTGGGTTGCTATTACAAGCAATGAGAAACAACCTGCATCACCTGTTATGGAGGTGCCTCCCTTCTCCTTCCAGTTTTCCAACCATTTCCGGTACCATTTCGTCTTGTGTCAGGAGACAGATTCAGACAAAGACACAGATTCAGCCTCATCAGCTGAGGGTCTCCTATTTCTCCACTCACTGTAGGAAAAACCAGGCAGAAGGGCAACAGCTTTGCCACTCTCTCAGATTTCAGCATCAGGCAGCCACATGAGTAACTGGGGGATTAAGACCAGTGACCATACACCCTAGAGTTCTGAAGAAACTATGAAATTGCAGACCTACTATGGGCAATTTGTAAAGTATTCCTAAAATCTGCCACTGTGCCTGAAGACTGGAGGGTAGCAAATGTAACACGTAGCAAATATAACAGATATTTAAAAAGGGCTCCAGAGGCAATCATGGAAACTACAGATTGGTGAGCCTGACATCAGTGCTCAGAAAATTTTTAGAGACAATTGTCGGTGCACCCTGAAATGAGACAAGAGACGATTATATGGATTTAAACATGGCCGCACCCTTTATTAATCCAAATTACAACCAAATGGAATAAATGAGGGGGTGACATCGACTATTGTGATCAGGGTCCAGTATCAAAAGTAACCCATTAACCATTAACCATCAGTGGAGGTCTCGATATACCATTGTTAACTTCCGCACAAACATAACGTCTCCCCTTCATCCAGCTCTGAGTGCGCGGCCAAAGGGGGCTTAGTCCCTCTGGACTTGACTAAGGACTAGGGTGCCCAACGGTGTGGGGGGAGGGGCATACAATGCCCTATCACCGTCCCAGGTCACCCATAACCAGGGAAACCATCACCTCGCTTGCCATACCCTGCAATTGCGCTATGTGTGGCTTCTCCATCTCTTAAGGAGATGACTCCTATGATCCCTCTTCCTAATTCAAACTGATACTGGACCCCCACTGTAGCAGTGGGGTCCCCCAGGACCACACGGGGTGCTGGGGTTGCACTCACAGGAATTAGCTCACCCCCTGCTACGCCATGTCTGCCTAGAGCATTGGCAGAACCCACTCCTTCCAAGCAGGGTACCCTTTCAGGACACCACACACAGTCCAGAGGGTCTTTCCTTATAGTCCTTTATTGGGACACCACTTGTGTCCAGTGTACCTGGGGCTGCTGGCTAGTCCGCCTTCACCCTACAGGCCCAGGTCCCTGTCTCTCAGGCCTTGGAGCAACCCAACCACAAATCTAGGCCTTGGAGCAACTTAACCTCAAGTCCCAAAGTCCCTTCAGCCAGACCTTACAATCCCAGGCTCTGGCCAAGCCTTTCCCCAACCAAGAGGCTCCCTCCTGGGCACAGCCTCGGTACCTTGTCTGGGTCGCTGCTGGTTATCCAGGCATCAGCACCCTGGAGAGCGTAGAGCAGCAAGGCTTTCAAGGAGATGTTGTTCCTTCACCTCCCAGGCAGAGACTGAGTTCTCCTTCACTTAGCTTTACTCTAATACCAGCAGAGTCGGCATGGCCAGGCTTTCACTCCTCAGCCTTAAAGGGCCAGTGTCTGCCCACTCTGACTCTCTGTCTCGCAGCCTGCATTTATCCTAGGCTGCTTCCTAGCTATGGGCTGGCTCTCCCAAGTCCATGCACATTCTCTCAGCCCTCTGGCTGATCCACTCAGTTCCCTCTTAACGGGATATCAACGCCCTGGACTGCTCCCTGATACACCTGCCACTAAGGGATTGCTGACTCTGTCTGATGGGTCCTGCCCCCACACCTATCCTAGAATGCTCAAGAACATCACCCGCAGAGCTTGTAAGTACAGGTCATTACTAGCCGGGGACAGGTGGACTCCATCTTTCCTAAATAACTCTAAGTCCCTATGTGAAATTAAACTATGCCTAAATGTTTTCCCCCAAATTTCCCTTAACCACTTACCGATTTCCCTGTTAACTGTTTTTCTAGTTTTATCTATTTTTTAGGTGGCACCCCTTCTCCCCAACTAACCCGCTCAACTAACTCTGTCCAAATCAACCTAACCCCCGGAATTAATCATTTTACTTCCCCACAAGTCGCATTTTATGTACCTAATTAACTGCACCCCTTTGAGCCTCGATAAATCATTCTCACCTAAATGGACTACCAGGATATCAGGCCTCCCAGCACTGGCATGCGATGCGAGCCCAGGGAGCCGCTGATGCCATTTCATCCCACTGCGTCCCAGGCAGTTGATCACTGCCCTGTCTGATAATCCCAACTGGGATCCCTGACCGCTGTTCCTCACCACCTTGGTGACCAATCATACCAGGCTATGCCCCATGATCCAAATGATTGGTCTCTGGTGCGGGGCAGCACCTGTCAAGGAAACACATAAGATGATTTCCGTGTATCATAAGTAGGATCCCGATGCATGTACGTGCAGTAAGCCCTTGACCGTCAGCGACCAATTACCTGAATGTCCCTACCAGCCATACCCATCTGGGCTTCAAAGGTAGCTGCCCCTATTCTAAATGAATGAGACCCGTACTTCATGTATGGGAGGTGGAGCCTAGCCAATGCCGAAAGGAGGACTGTTACAAACTGATACCTCATAGCGGGTGACCCATTGAGGTGGCAAAAGAATGAGCCCACAACACTTGGCCAGATTCCCCAATAAGCCCGCACTGCCCGCACTGGGCATAACCAACCATCACCCACCCTAGCCAACCTAACTGTGCACCCATATTCCCGTTGGTCAGTTTTTGATATCCTTAAATGAATTATTAACTCATGAGTGCCCACTGACACATCCCGTACTGCCAGCGCCCTACCCGACCTGTGTCTAACTGATTCCGCCACCAGCTCACTAACCTGAAAAGCACCAAAGAATGCTAATTTAAACAGTGAGACAAACATCTCCACCTCAAATTTATCATAACACACCCCTTGGAGGGAACTAACAATTAGAACTAATAGGGAGGGGGTAATAGGTAACCCAGCATCCATGGTGGCAGGCTGCTCGTGCGCCCATGCCTCTAGCAATCTATGTGCAAAGAAATCTTTATCTGATGGAGGGTGACCGGCACGCCGACTCATGAACTCCAATGCAGATAACTTCCTGACAATCGTCCTTGCAGCCAACCCCTTCCGTCTCAAAGCCATAGTGAACTGCAAAACCTGCACTTCATGAATTGGAAAACCTAAGCTCCATGTGTGCTGGGCCTGGAAATGCTGAAATGCCTGAAAAGTGCCATCATAAGCCGATCTGGTATGGGCAGCCAAAGATCCCTGCATGGTCTTGCAGAGCTCTATGATCCAAGGCTTCACATGCCTCCAGGCGTTAGGGATGTGCGAACAGGTTGCGGTTCGGGTTCGGCCATTAGGTTCGGTCCGGTTTGGTTCGTGCATTCGGTTCAGGCATTCGGGTCATTCGCCTGGTTCGTGTTCAGCCATTCAGTTTGGTCGTGTTTGGTTTGGGCATTCGGAAAAGTATTGTGAGAGCGTATGATCATGTCGGAAACCAGAAATTTGAGTGCACGTTCAGCTGTGTGGTGAGAGAGTGTGTGTTTTTGGCTGGGTGGCTGTTCGGTTCATGTGTTTTGACTGTTTGTGTTTGGTTTGGCTGTGTTGTTTGGCTGGTTGATGAGTGTTGGTGTGTGGTGGGTGACTGTGTATTTTGGTTTGGTTTGGTTGGATGGTGGCTGCTTGTTTTTTTAAAAAATGAAGAAGGCTGCTGTGATGATTCCCCGGCTGGGGTCCAACTTGGTGGCTGAGGAGGAGGAGGAGGAGGAGGAGAAGGTCTCTGCCCCAGGACCTTCGGTGGTGGTGGCTGACTCCTCGGATGAGGAGCATAGCTGCCAGGTTTGTAAACTTGTTTTTTACTATGAGGACAAGAAAGGCTCTATTCGTTAAAGCAAGCTCACTGGTGTGTGGGTGGGTGCATGGGTGGTGGGCATCAGTCAGGCACAAACTGGGCATCAGCGGGTAGCAGCAGATGTCTGCCACAGAGAGAGGGGGTACTGTAGTGCGTGGGGATCTTCCAGCAGTCAGGCATGAGCATGAGCATCACCCCCACCCAAATGCGTGATAGGCTAGCAAGGGTCTCCTCTCTCCATTTACCATAAAATTCCCTACGCACTCCCAAATAAGGGCAGGATTTGCACGTGCCAGCCAGGGCCTTTCTAGTTACAATCCTTAGCAGTGGAGTGGCTGTTTCTTGGTGTGGTTGAATGACATCGCCTCTGTGCAAGGAATGATGCCCTCAGACCCATGACGGTGGGTCCTGGGGCTAGAGGAAGCTTTAGATATTGGCCATAGCCCTCCCTGCCAGTAACATAGCCCCCAAACCCTGGTGGCGGGTCCTGGGGCTGGAGTGACTGTTTCTTGATACTGTGGAATGACAGCACCCTGTGCAAGGAATGATGGCCCCAGACCCATGACGGTGAGTCCTGCGGCTAGAGTGGCAGTTTCTAGGTATTGTTCACAGCCCTCCCTGCTAGTAGCGCAGGCCTCAGAACCCTGACGGTGAGTCCTGGGGCTGGAGTGGCTGTTTCTTGGTGCGGTTCAACGAAGGCTCTCTATGAGAGGAATGATGGCCCCAGACCCTGACAGTGGGTCCTGGGGCTAGAGTGGCAGCTTCTAGGTATTGTCCACAGCCCTCCCTACCTGTAACATAGTCCCCAGAACCCTGACGGCAGGTCCTGGGGCTGGAGTGACTGTTTCTTGATGCAGTTGAATGATGGCTCTCTGTGAGTGGAATGACGGGCCCCAAAACCCATGGCAAAGACAGCATGGGCAGCATTGTCAGCAGCAGCAGCAGACATTGGATTGCCTGGGAGCAGAAACCATGGCACAGACAGAAGAAGCAGCATTGGCAACAGACATTCGATTTCCCAGAGGCAGCATAGGCAGCTGGTGCAGACATTGGGTTGCCTGGGCACAGGACCTGTGGCACAGACATCAGAGGCAGAAAGCTAGGCAGTAGCAGCAGCAGACATTGGGTTGCCTGGGCACAGAACCCTTGGCACAGACAGTATATAGATCTGGGGGCCATTGGCAGCAGCAGACAGTGGGGTGCCAGGGTACAGAACTCTTGCCACAGACATCATATAGGCAGGACCTGGGGGCCATTGGCACTAGCACCAGCAGACATTGGGTGCCAGGGTACAGAACCCTTTGCACATACAGCATATAGACCTGGCCTGGGGGCCATTGGCACCAGTAGTCATTGGTTGCAAAAGTAAAGAACCCTTGGCACAGATGGCATATAGGCCTGATCTGGGGGCCATTTGCACCAGCAGCAGCAGACATTGGTTTCCGGGGCAGGCAGTAAGGTGGCATGCCATGAGCGGCAGTCGGACAGACTGAGGCAGGGTTTGAGCTTTGCAACCTGGGCTTGCGGGAAGGAAGGGAGCATGGCATGAGAGGCAGTAGGGTAGATGGGCTTGGGCAGGCTTTGAGCTAGGCAACCTGGGTGGGCAGACAGGCTCCTTGGCATGGGAGGCAGGAAGGCGGACTGAGGCATGCTTTGAGCTTGGCGCCAAACTGGGCAGGCAGACAGGCAGCATTGCATGGGAGGCAGTAGGGCAGGCAGGCTGGGACATTGGCAGCAGGGCTCTCAGATAGGGTAGCAAAGACTGTGCAGTGCGAGACAGTGAGAGCAAGTCAGCGTCACATAGGTGGGCTGCGATCGTGTAGCTATAGACCGTCTGGCAGGCTTACAGTTTGTTTCCCTATGCCACCCTGCATCATGAGATCAGTCAGATAAGGCGGCCGAGGCCATGTAGTATGAGAGAGAGAGAGAGAGGCATGGTGGGTGCCAGGCATTGGGAGGGAGGGACAGCACCTCAGCAGCATAGGAGCAGTAGCCCTAGCCCAGATTGTGCAGGAGGAGGAGGAACCCCGTCGTGACTGCCCCAGCATGGAATGATGTGTGCCACTGCACCATCACTCCTTGTCCAGGAGCAGCTTGGGGAATCCCAGCAGTGGAAGGCTGACTTTGAAGAAGAGCAACTGCTCCATCAACTTGGCCCCCAGTCTCAGGCGGTGTGGGGAGCAAATGTCCCCCACCTTGGAGAACACCCGTTCGCTGGGGACACTGGTTGGTGGGCAGAACAGGATAAGCTTGGCCAGTTTCAACAGGGTCGGCCACATGTTGGCCTTGCTGGACAAGTAGACCAAGGGATTGCTGCTGGGATCAATGCATGGCTCGTCCTCCAGGTAGGTCTCCACTGCTGCTTAGGAAACATCATACTCCCTCTGGTAGCTCTGGGTGGGCACCAACTGCCCCACTGCCCTCAGTCATGCTGCTTGCCCTTTTTTGCTGGGCCCCATGCTCCCCAGAGTGGCCTGCACACAGGAGGAGCTGCTGGAACTAGTAGGGGTCCTGCTGCTGCGCTTCATTCTGGTGCTGGTGCTGCTGCTACCAATAGGGCTGGTGGCAGGGATAGACCCAGATGACTGGAACGGGTCGCTGTTCCTCCCCTCCCATTTCATCCGTTTCCTCACTCGCAACAGACCTGCAATCATACTGAGATGGGGGAACCCCCCCCCCAGCTGAGTATCCTCATACTCCCTGGTTTCATGAGCATATACCTGTCCCCCCTCGCCGAGAGGTTGGGCAGGAAGGATCTGGCCTCCCCTTACCAAGGCCTGGTTTGCTCCCCTTTCACTGCCTCTAGGCCATGCAGGAGACATTGCATCAGCAAAGCACATGGGAGGGACTATCTATCTGTACCCCTGCCTCAGTGGAACTACCGCTGCTTGCCCAGGGATGTGAATGCTCACCTCTGCCCTGCCTCTCCCCCACCGAGGGTTGAGGAGAAAGCCCTTCCCAAGGCCTAGACTATCGGGGTTAGATTGGGGAATGCCAGCTCCATGCCACTCAGCCCTTCACCCCATCTCTCCCTCATGGGCACGGTGCCCAGCACCTGCCCCCCTGATTCAGATGTGGGACCACCGGAGGGAACCCCAACTGCAGCACTGGGCCTCATGCTGAATAGCAAGGTCGCGCATGCCACTAGTCTGTCTAAAGTGGCACTCACCCCTGGGGGGGTGCGGCTTGGCCTGTCCCATTTTTGCCCCATTTTCCCGCAGGGTGGGTTGGGCTCCAGGTTGGAGGCTCACTGCCCTTCTCCTTCTCTTTGTTTTCCCCTGTTACTGCGGGCTGGGCCTCACTCCCAGCCCACTTCTTTGTGTCCACCCTGGGGCCATGCTTCCTTGTATGGGCCATGACAGGACTCCTATTTCACCCCGCACTAGCCCTCGCCACATGGAAACCTCTTGGAGATCTCTCCCCCATGAAGCTGTGCCGCAAACATCACTGGCATACAAGGAAAGCACCAGTGTTGCTGCTGCTCCATTCCCTGCTCCTCACTAGAATGAGCAGGGAATGCGAACCAAGTGCTGGTCACTGTTAGGAGGGGTAGGGAAAGGATGGGAATTTCCCACAGATGCCACCAAACCCCCCTTGACTGCTTCACACCCACTTGCCAGTCACTGGGCTCTACTCGACTCAGTCAAGGAAAACAACCCCTCAGGATATTGGTTGGCTGATAATACCTCAAGCGAGGTAGGGCCAGATCATCATTGGGGTGGAGGAATGCAACCTCGAGTAGAGCCCCCTCTATCGAGATCCCTTGCACTCCCCAAACACCCCACGCACCCAGTGCTCTGGAACGGATTCTGGGAAGGGGACATGTGGTCCTGGTGTGGGGCAACAGGGGGAGGGTACCCAGGGAGGTACGGTAGGGAAGTCTTCACACTCTGTCACAGGTAGGTAGGGGCCCAAACAAAGATAGGTACCGAGGTGTGGTTCACACTCTATCCCACACCACTTGCGCTCTGCACTCACCTCGCTCACTCTCTTCTCTCACTCGCTCATTCACGGCACTCACTCCGACACTCTCACACCGTCACACTTCACACACTCCTCTGCCGCTGCTCTCTCTCTTTCTCTTCAATTTGCTTGGGGCCAGTCTCACAGCGCTGCTGTTCTCCTGCAGCACTGTGTTCTTTCTGCCTCTCTTAAGTAGGGCTGGCCCCGCCCCCACGTTCCCGCAGCCATGTCGAACGTCACGGCACTATGGCCCCACCCCCTGCTTCAGCCTCCGGAATGGCTGACAATTTCTGTTTGCCTTCTTTCCCCTGCGGGGAGTCTCTAGCTCCAAGCGCCGTGTCATGTGCCAGCCCCTGCGCCTCAGCCTTCCTGCTTTCTTGGTCCCCTATGGGGGCTCATTTTTGGGTATGTGGAGTCTTCTTACGCTGTCCCTGCACCCAGCTCCCCTGTCCCCATCGCCTTACAGTCATGCTCACGTGACCAGCAGTGGCCAATCAGGGGCCTCCCTTTTTTGCGCTACCAGTGAGGGTTGCTAAGGGCAACCCTCACCAACAGCTCCAGAGCGGCCACAGTCCAGGTGCTGCAAATCTTTGCAAGCGCTGTTCCTTGATGCCCTGTCCCCTTTCCTAAGGTGGCAGGGCACGACAACAGCCCCACCGCCATGGAGACAGCGGAGGGCAATTATTAAGAACAGAATTACGGAGCATATTGATAAACATGGCTTAATGTGGAAGAGTCAACATGGATTTAGCAAAGGGAAGTCGTGCCTAACTAATCTATTGACAGTTTTGAAGGTGTGAACAAGCATATGGATAAGGGTGAGCCAGAGTCAGTCAATATGGTGTTTCTGGATTTTCAGGAAGCATTTTATAAGGTCCCTCATGAGAGACTCTTGAGGAAAATAAAAAGACATGGGATGGGAGCAGTGTCCTATTGTGGACTGGTAACTGGTTAAAGGATAGAAAGCAAAGAATACGACTAAGTGGTCAGTTTTCACAATGGAGAGAACTAAATAGCGGGCTGCCCCAGGGATCAGTACTGGGACTGGTGTTCTTTAATGTATTCATTAATGATCTGCAAAGGGAAGTAAGGAATGAGGTGATCAACTTTGCAGATGACACAAACTTACTCAAGGTATTGAAACACAAGCAGACTGTGAAGAATTGCAGGAGAATCTTGAGAGACTAGGTGAGTGGGCATATAAATGGCAGATGAAACTTAGGTCTTTTACAAACAGGCCGCAGATGAGGGGGCAGTCGGTGGGCATGACGCTGCAGAGGCAGTGCAGGGGGATGGGTGCACACGGATGAACACCCATCACTACGCATCCCTACACATACCCCCTCCCGGATCAACCTGTATTTTTGATGTTTGCTCCATGTGGGGGGTGATGTGTGGAGGTGGGTGTGGATGCATGTTACATGGGAGCACATACACATGCCCGCTCACCCACTGTCGCTTTTAAACGAGACACACCCAAGCATGTCCACTGCATTGTCATGCAAGAGTGTGTCTCGTTTGAAAAGGGCCTTAATGTATACAAGTACAAAGTAATGCACCTAGGGAAAAACAATCCAAACATAATGCTGGCTTCTAGTTACCACTCAAGAAAAGGACCTTAGAGTCATTGTGGATAATATATTGAAATCCTCAACTCAGTGTGTGGCGGCCATTGAAAAAGCAAGCAATGTTAGGAATTATTCGTAAGGGAAGCCACTATATAACTCTATGGTATGATCACACCTTCAATATTATGTGCAGTTCTGGTTGCCTCATCTCAAAAAAGGTATAGTAGAAATAGAAAAGGTACAGATAAGGGCAACAAAAGGATAAGGGGTATGGAACAGCTCAACTATGAAGAGCGACTGGATAGGTTGGGGCTCTTCAGCTTGGAGAAAAGATGACTGAGGGGGGATATGAGAGATGTTTATAAAATCATGTATGGTGTGAAACAAATTCATGGGGAACAGTTATTTGCCCTCTCAAATAGTAGTAGAACTAGGGGACACTGACACCAAAACTAACACTAACAGTTTTCAGATTTAAAACAAATAAAAGAAAGTATTTTTTTAACTCATGGTTTAATTGTGATTTTTTTTACATTTTTTTGCCAGAAGTTGTGGTCAAGTTCAGTAGTATAGCTGGGTTTAAGAAAGGAGTGGATACGTTTCTGGAGGATAAGTCAATTAGCCGCTATTAACAAGGTAGGTTTGGGGAATGTAAGTCCTCTTACCGTCAGGAGCTGGGAGTGAACAACAGGGAATGGATCACCCTATTGTGACCTGCTGGGTAATTCTTCCAAGCGGCCGGGATTGGCCACTGTCAGAGACAGGTACTGGGCTCGATGGACCATTGGTCTGACCCAGTATGATACTACTTATATTTCTATGTTCTTATGACCAAACAGGGGGCTAGAATAATCCAGTAGGGGGCATAGATGGGGGAAGGGGAAAGACTGATCATTGCCCTGCTGGTGGCGTGAGCCTGTAGGAGCAGTTAGGGCCATGCCCCTTTCCTCTCACTTAAGTCAGCTCTCTGCAGCTGTTCCTAAATAGGAACTGGGCTATGTCTCCCTTTAGTACTATAAAAACTACCCAGAATGCTCTTTGCTGGTTATCTGCAGTTGTAGGTTTGGACCTAGTCACTAAATTACCTATCCCATGCCAGGGTATGGTAATTCTTCTCTTTGACACCCTGTTGCTTGCTTCCCCTTCCTGAACCTCTCTTGTGCTTCTCTTGCTCTTAAGCTCCTGCTATTCTTCTCTCAGTTCCAGACTCCATGCTTCCTTCCTATCCCTTCACTTCCCCCTTCTTCTGTAGTTTGAACCTAGTATCTTCTGAGCACAATCCTTTATATCTCCGGCATTATATCTCCGGCTCCTATCTTGCCACCATCATCCAAGGATTCATCACATCAAGACTGGACTACTGCAATGCACTCTATGTGGGGCTACCCTTGGTGACGACTTGGAGACTGAAACTGGTGCAGAATGCGGTGGCCCGTCTCCTAGCAGGGACAGGTTGCCATGAGCACATAACACCAGTGCTCCGCTCTCTGCACTGGCTGCCTATAGTCTTCCGGGTCTGATTCAAGGTGTTGCGTTACTACCTTTAAAGTCATATATGGCTATATGGCCTGGGCCTCGCCTACCTGTGGGACCAACTCACCCCTTGTGTCCTGGATCAGCTCCTGTGGTTGGCCAGGAGTGCCCTCCTAGAAATCCCTTGAGAGTGCTGGGTGACAACGTTGGAGAGGGCGTTCTCAGTGGACACACCACAGCTGTGGAACTCTCTCCCAGAGGAGGTTTGCCTCTTCCTAGACCTCCCCTCTTCCTGTAGACAGTGCAAAATCTGACTGTTTCACCAGGCGTTTCGTGAGGGGGATGGGTAGTGGGTGGGAGGTTTGGGAGGTGGGGGGATATTTATTGACCTCATCTGTTTTTGAGATTTGTTTACGTTTGGTATTTTATATTGTATTTTATATTTTTGTATTTCTGCTTTTATTGTTTATTGTTAGTCACCCTGAGCAACCATTGGGCAGGAGGGGGTGGCTTATAACTTTTAATATAAATAAATAAATAGATCCTCCCTTCTTGATCTCCTGGTACACCAGGGACTCAGATGTGTCTTTAGTCCACCAGAACAAGGTCAATGGACCAAATCTAAAATCCATCCCAATCCAGTCCTGGCTCACCTAACCCTGGCTCTTCTCTACCAGCAGCACATACCCTAAGCCCCTGCTTTCTTTCCAATTAAGCATAATCTTGATTTATGGAGCATGGACAAAGGACCACACCTCCCACCAGAGGGGGAGAGAGTCTAGGGGTGTGCATTTCCTTTTTGGTTTTCTGGTATTAATAACAGAATTTTACTTATTTATTTATTTTTACATTTCTATCCTACCCCTCTCACCAAAGGTGACTCGGGGAAGCTTCCACAACATAATAAAACAACAATATCAATATATAAATATAAAACAACATACATAAAAGTATACATAAAAGCAGATCTGTGCAAACAAACACCCGACCCCCTAACTCAACTAGCTCAACCCACCCTCCTCCAAATGTCGGACAGAAGAGTCAGGTCTTACAATTTTGTCAGAAGACAAGGATATTCAGGCTGAGGTGAACCTCCATCAGGAGGGAATTCAAAAGTGATGGCACAACTGCAGAACGCCCTCTGGTCCATTTGATCCCACCGATAGTGTGGGACCCCCAGGAGGGCACCTTCAAGTGACAGCAGGGGCCATGCCAGGGCCTAGAGTATGAGGCTATCTCTCAGGTAAGCAGGGTCCAGGCCATGGAAGGCTTTTAAGATCAAAACCAGCACCTTGCATCTATTTTTTAAATTTATTGATGCATTCACTCAATTACTTGTATCCTGCTCCCTCCAGACATACAGCAGCTCGGGATGGCTCACAAAATATTTAAAACAATACATAGAAGGGATTATTAAAACAATAAAAACAACAACAAAGAGGTAAAACCACTGGTAAAAAACCCCACCCTTATAATCCCCCCCCCTTCTCCCAAAGCCAGAACTCCCTCTCCACTGTGGTCCCCAGGTTCACCCGGTGGACCTCCAAGAACTCGCCCCTGGCAGACCGCAGAGGTCACGCCACATCCCAGGGAGTGAGGCAGTCTCTCAGATAGGAGGGGCCCAGACTATGTAGGGCTTTAATGGTCAAAACCAAACCAGCACCTTGAATCAGTCCATGAAGACAATAGGCAGCCAGTGCAGTGCTCAGAGCATTGGTTGAATGTGTTCCCTGTGACCCGCACCAGTGACTAGGCAGGTTGCCACATTCTCCACTAGCTGCAGCTTCTGAACCATCACCATGGGCATCCCCACATAGAATGCATTGCAATAGTCTAGCCTAGAAGTGACAAATGCATGTATAACTGGGGGAAGGTCGCAGTCTGAGACATACAGGCCAGGAAAATGAGACTTGGGAGAGGAACAAAGTGGGTAGTTAGTTATGCAGCTGTGGTGTGATCAAGGAAGAGTGGAAGGAGGTACAATTCAGAGGTACTTAGAAGCCAGACAGTGTAGGCCTTAAAGATGAGAACAAAGAGATTTAATTTGATTTAGGTACCAAGTCGTAAGATAATTTAATGCAGCACTGAAAAAGATAAAACAAACTTCTCTTCTTCACACTAGTTAAGTTCTGCTGGCTATCTCCTTCTGAGGAAGCAGAATTAAAACACTTTCTTCTCTTTTCCATGTATTTTCAAAGTATCATATCTAAAGGGAAGAAGGTTTCTCAATTAACTAATTCATGTTTCCTTAAACCAGGTTTTCCTCAACCAGGTACATACAGCAAGGCAGGCATCAACATATACAGATATAAGCCTCATTGCAACCTTGACATAAGAATGGGACTGAATTCCAGCAGTGAATGAGTGAGTTACAGCCGTGAATGAGTTAAACCTCCTATCCTCCTAACGGCAATAATTTGAATTGACAGCATGTACCAGCCGTTACAGTATCACCTAATATTTTATTTTCCCCAGTCAGCAACTGCCTGGTAGAGAGACAGACTTTTCTGGAATGTCATATGAGTGATAAGGGATCCGTCGAGCCTCATCGGTTGCACTTTATGTCAAAATGCGAGCGGCCTTCTGTCATCCAGCTTGATAGCTTATAAAACTGAACCACTATGGTGGCAGCACGAGTGATGTTATCTGGCTATTCAGCACCTTGACAGTTATATGATACTCTTTCAACATGTATAGTTCCTAAGCCAGTTTATCATTATTGTGTGGGACCAAATCAAAATGTACAGATTTGGTGCCAAGTGTACATGAAGAAACTTGAGTGTATCTGAAACACCTTGCGTGTACCCCATTTTCTGTTCTTGACAGATCATTTTTTGTTTATCCACCAATTCAGTTTTGTTGTTTTTATTCTCCACTGATAACTTGGCTGTCACAAATTCTAGTAAACATTTCCCACTGGCTCACAACTACATGTCCTTTCTTGCTGAAAATTCTGAATTTACTTCCATGATGCCACTATCTCATGGAATACAGACCTTTAAACCAAGGCCACATTCAGACATGCCCCTGCATGCATTTTTGGGCTATGGGGGGGAATGTGCAGCCTGAATATGCGCAGGGATTGGCTGGTCTGAAAGCCCCCCTCCCCCCACGTGACTTTGCCAGCAAAGCCGCACGGAATGCAGATCAGGAAATCGAGCTCAGCAAAGCCATGTGGGGGAGGGGGGGGGCTTTCAGACCAGCCAATCCTGGAAGGCAGAGTTAAGCTGTGCATATTCAGGCTGCGCGTTACCCTCACAGTCAGAATATGCGCCGGGGGGGGGCATGTCTGAAAGTGGCCAAAGTTCTATTCATAGTACCTAGAGAGAGTTCCTCCATGTGTGCCTCCTTATGCGGTCGGGCTGCCATGAGCACATTACACTGGTGCTTCAGGCTCTGCACTGGCTACCTATAGTATTCCGGGCCTGATTCAAGGTGTTGGTGTTGACTGATAAAATCTTACACAATCTTGGTCCGACTTACCTGTGGGATCTCCTCACTCCCTGTGCCTTGGAGTGACCCCTGCGGTCTCCCGGGAGCACCCTTCTTGAGATCCCCTGTGTGGCCTGGGGGGCCACTATGGAGAGGGCATTCTCGGTGGCCGCACCTAGGCTGTAGAATTCCCTCCCAGCAGAGGTCCGGATAACCCCGGAGTTCTGCCATATGAGTAAGACCTGGCTGTTCCGTCAGGCATTTGGCGAGGGAGATGGAGTGTAGGGTGAGGAGAGTGAGTTATGGGGGGGGGGATTTTTTGTTCATTGTCTTCCTCTTAATGTGTTTTAATTGTGTTTTATGTTTATTTATTGTTTTGTAAGTCGCCCCGAGCTTCCTGGAGCTGGAGGAGTGGGGTAGAAATGTTGTAATAAATAAATAAAATAAATAAATGTCTTACATTGGGGATGAACATGGCAACCACAAAGTATTTCTGATGTTACCTTTGATTGTATCAACTTGTGTTGATATGAATATGTAGATTTTGGGCCACGTGGGTCTTTTTCTTTGGCATATAAAAAGACAGAAGTACAGACTAAGTTCTGAGTACTAGGGGTCTTATGCATGGCCCTGGGCATGTTTTGCAGACAGAGAAGAGGATAAAGGAAAGACATGTTTACAATTCATTTGTAAGTATTTAAAAGGATTCATTCCATATGATGGCATGAGACTTTCTGGGTTTTTCTTGTAATGCATATTTGCCAGTGTAGATGTCAATCATGTCTCCTGACTCTGTACTGTCTTGTTCCCTCCACCCTTACAGAAGTTGTTTACCAGTCTTCCCATCCAAAATGGCTGTCTGAGGGACAGCCAATAACAAAAAAATAACTAAAACTTTCATAATATATTTTGGGGGCATGGGGGGATTGTTTGTTTTTATTTTTATAAAAATGAAAACGAAATGCATACGCCTAGGATGCAATTAAAAAGTAGCTCATCATTGCTGCTGATGGTGGGACAAGAAATAATGGTTTTAGGGAAGGCAGAGTTAAGCTAAATATTTGGAAGCTCTTCCTAACCATTAGAACAGTTTAGCTGTGGAACTAGTTGCTTAGAGCGGTTGTGAGGTTTCCTACCCTTGAAGGTTTTAAATTAAGAAAAGTTTGGGAATGCATCAATCATGGATGTACTAGGCAGAGGGCATCTTGTCTGATGGCAAGGAGTTGAACAAGATGACCCGGTAGTTTCTTCCAAGGGTGAAAACAGACATGACACTAATCACCCTTTAACCACCCTTGGTGGTTATTTATGCATGTTGCAGGGCAGTGTTGGTGCCCTATGCAGCCCTGAAACATGCATAAATGACCACCAAGGGTGGTTAAAGGGTGGTTAGCATCATGTCTGTTTTCACCCCAACTGTACACTGCTACAACTCTATATCGGAGTCTGTAGTTCTGTGTTTTTATATGCCTGAGGAAAGGCCTTGTGTGGCCTGACAGTTTGCATGCTCTCACTGACACAAGTTGCTACAATAAAAGACATTATCTTAGCTATCTGTTTCTATTTCCTATAGCAGGAGGAAGCATTCCCTTTGGGAATTTATAGTCAAAGCCAATGGTTCCCATATTCAGAAGGGGAAGTGACCAGTTAGGATGGTCCGCCCTCAGAGGCTGATGGAACCCCAGCTGTTCCAGGAAGTCCTGAGGGAGTTAACCCTGGACGTGGACGGCCACTCTGTGGATGGGCTGGTCCGGCATTGGAACAACTTGCTGGAGGAGGCCATTGACAGGGTGGCTCCGAGACGCC
>QEPC01015429.1:1137272-1162117 GCA_003113815.1 Sphenodon punctatus | reverse complement strand
TTTTTAATCCCCTACCCTTTTTTTTTGCTAAGCCCTGTTTATATTTATATTTTTATATGAAATATATGTTGTTTTTATTGAATTTTAATGTATTTTATTGTTTTTAATTGTGTTGTGAGCTGCCCCGGGCTGCTTTGCAGGAGGCGCGGGATATAAATGCTTTGAAATAAAATAAATAAATATTCCCACAGGCAATAACATCATAGAGAAATATTAAATTGTTGCTTTTTGATTACAATTGAGTTAAGGAAAAGTGAACTGAATAAGATTATGGCCCTTCTGTCAGGAACCCGCGTCAGATCTGTAGACAGAACCAAGGGCAGGCTGGGCCAGAACCCAGGGGTGAGGCTACATGACACGAGGAGGGAAGGCTACAACACCTTGGGTAGCCTTCCCCTTCCCTGGGCACATGAATCATGGAATGCAGTGGCTTGTGTGGCCAGCTGCAGCGATATCTTCCCACTGCCCCAGGGCAGGGTGAACAGCTGCCTACTACACGATGTGTCCTTGGAAAAATTCTGAGGACACATCGTGGAGCAGCCTTACCCCACATGGAATAAGGCTGCCCAAGGAGGGCCAACCCATGTGCTTGGTCCCCTTCAACATGCACAGGTGCGCCTTGGACCCCTTTCTCCCCGATCTGTTGTATGTCAGGGTGCAGAGAGGGGCACACACACGCTCCTCTGGACTCCCCCTCACTGTGATCAGCTGTTTGTCAGGTGGATCAAGGGGAAGGGAGTCTGTGCTCCTCCCAGGCGATGTATTGCTGCTTGCCTTATTGAAGTCAGTGAGTCTTCTGTCATTGATTTGAGATAAGAGACCTATAATCATACTGGCTAGAGATTAATTAACTTCCAGGTTTGGACATGAATTTTAGTTCAAATGTGTGTTTGAATGAAAAGGGAGGAGGGGGGTAAATATGTGTATTTCTTTGGATACCAAAATGAGTTTTGATTCCCCCTTTAGTTTTTGAGCACAGCTTGTGCACAATGAATTCTAAGCTTGAATTCTCAAAGGTTTGTTAAAATTGAAATTTAAAACTGCATGTTGGTTAAACTTATAGTTCAGTCAATGCTGACTAGTAACCCAAGGCTTGTAATTGTTTATCTTCCTTGATGTTACCCAAGCCATACACATTGATTCATTTCTATTGCCCTCCTCCACAAACTCTTGTTCCAATGGGCAGGGAATGATATTTTAACCTACTTCTGTTGGCTCACATGGAAATGCCCATTAAGAGTTCATGCTCATTGGGATTATTATGGGGGCAATAAAAGATGCACGCAAGCACTGAACACGCTGCATGCATGCTGTGCATGGGTATGCCAAGGGCAGAATGTGTACTCACCAGACATCACATGTGTGTACCATGTTCACAGTATACATGTCTTGCACATGACATGTATGTGGTGTGCTCAGGTTCCGTGCTTGGCACATGTATGCGTATACCTTATACTTGCTTTCTGGCCCCTATAAAAGGGCAGTAGGGTAACATTGAATCATGCATGCCATCTTATCTGGAAGTTATTCTCTGCATCCCTGCATAAGGTAGGTTCAAATTTTCTCTATCCTGTTTTATTGGGAGTAAACTGGCTTGAGAAAGTCAAGTGGTGTGTATGCATTAAGGGGGTATTTGTAGTAGATATAACCATTTGTCCTGTAGGCTGCTTTTCTTCCTTACTCAATCATGGGCTTAACCAATCTAATTTGATCTTGTCCTCTTCAAGAAAATTGATCCTATTGACCTGTCTGAGGTTTAGTTATTTTCTTCCTGCAGGAAATAGAGCAGCATCAGAGCCTCCAAAGAATTCATTAGTGTCCTTAACCCTGTTCAAGTGTGGCATGTTAAAGCCATACAAATCCTCTGGTGCTACCCAGGCAGTGAAGAGTTAACAAAAAATCAATTTGCAATAGAAAGGGAAAGGAGGGGGAATAGCTTTATCATGTTAACCTGCTTGTGAAGCAATTGCCTTTTTCCTCACAACAAATTATACCATATTTCCCAAAGTACTTGAAGACTGAAAGCTTCTTTCAAGAAAAAGATAATGATTTTTTATATATGAATGCATTTAAAAAAAAGAAATACTTCATATTTTTAATACACAGTTCAAGTAATAATTCTGAATTTCAATGCTTATGCAATGCCCGGACCTGCTTAAAATTAATCTAATATTTGTGAAGCGGCAACGCTGACACTGAAGACTGAATGAATATATTCTTTCCCCACAAAATAAGTAACACTCTGACGACTCTGAAATGCTGACATGATGGCAAACGGCCGCACAATCTATTTCCCTAGGCTCTTCAGAGCTCCATTCTGTGAGGTATTGGCCACCCTCACACTACAGGCTGTTGGGCCAATGGGAGTTGACAATGAGTGAAAACAAATTTGTGAAGTCAAATTTACTTATTACTTCTTTCAATTTATATCCCACTCTTATCTCTCAGGGCAGCTCACAATAATTGAAGCAACAAGATTAAACATGATAAATAAAACATATCATACAATCATACAAAGTCCTCAAATCCCAGTCCTTTGGACTTCACCCTATCCCCACCCGCCCACATAACTCTCACCAGAGGGGACACTTCCCCACATCCCACCACTCCCACTTTTATGTCTGTCATCTGGATGAGTCCACTCCCCATCTCTCTCTGCTAACAAGAAGAGCGACAGAATTAGTCCTTGGTTTTCTTCAGTTCTCGTCAAGAATCCCGGTTCTGGATTTTGTCCCAAGAACAAGGACAAACAGAACCAACAGTCTCTCACTGTAATTCTTGACGAGAAACAGTGAACTGCCTGTCGGGCTTTAAAATGGACAAGTACCAGCTGGGAGCATGCGGGAGCCCTCCCAAGAACTCCTGGGCCCCAGCCAGCACTTGACAGTTTCAAAGGCTACTCTGCCCCACCCACACCATCTCAGCTGATAGGCACTACGGGGAGAGGGGGAGCACAATGGGCTGGCCTTTACAACTGACAAGTACTAGCCCCCAAGTGCTCCTGACCGGAAAACGACAAGTGTCAGCAATGAGCATGTGGGAGCCATTGCTCAGCAGCACTCCCAACCAAGGCTTTTCAATTTCAAAGGCTGCTTCCCACCAAAGGGTCTATCAGCTTAAGTGCTGGGGAGAGGGGGGCGGAGAGCACCCAGCCAGCCTTTTAAAGTGACAAGTGCCGCCTGGGAGCACTACTTAGCCCGGTCTCTCTAGTGTTCCCGGCTGGCACTTGCCAGTTGCAAATGCTGCTCCCCCTGCACACCATCTATCAGCTGGGGGTGGGCTCCCAGCGGGCCTTTGAAAGTGACAAACCCCAGTTGGGATCACTGCTGAGCAATGGCACCCAAGTACTCCTGGCTGGCACTTGTCATTTGCAAAGGCTGCTTCCCCTACACACCGCCTATCAGTTCAACAAGAAATAGAGAGGTTTCATACCGGGATTGAGGAACCACCAAGAACTTAATCCCAGTTCTTGAAATCTTAATTTTTCTCACTAGAAGCAAATTTGCTTCTCATTTCAGCTCTAACCAACAACAATGCTACTCCTGCCCCCTCAGCCTGTCCCCTCCTCCTTTCACTTCCAGACTCCTCATTTTGGAAAGGAAGTTTTCTGTTTTCCTTGATCTAATAAAACAGAAGGGGTGTGCAATTTGTTTCATTTTTATTAGTTACTAAAATGAATGTAGTCCCATTCATTTTAGTAACTAATGTCCAAAAAACAAATGAATAATCAAATAACTTATGTTGGCTTTCATTCTTGTTTAAAAATAAAATAAAATAAAATAAAATAAAAAGAACCATGCACGCACAAAATGAGCATGGGGTCCATTCACACATGTGAGGTCATTTTCCAAAATGGTGCTGTCAACATTGCTGCCTTTTTTTAAAAGGGTAGTTGGTCTGAGCATGTGCAAAATGACTGCATGCATGCACAGAACTGTTACCCTTTTCAAAAATAGTGACGACACGGCTGCTGCCATTTTGGGAAAGGGTGTGCATGTGCAGAAAGGTCCAGTGACCATTCTGTGTATGTGTAGTGATTGATCATCATCATCATCATCATCATCATCCAAAAACAGATGATGATGATGATGATGATGGATGATGATGATGATGATGATCCCCACAATATATTATACGGGGAAACAACTGTAATTCAACTGCTGAGACACAGGTGCAATGACATAAGAAACAGAACTATTAAGGATGAACCTGGCCCAGGACCAGCCCTGGCTGAGAACTCCAAACTGCCCAAGAACAACATTTGGCTCCCAAACCACAGTTTGGCTTTTCCTATTATATGATAAAGAAGAATGTCATTTGTCCATTAATACTTGAGTGACTCCACCCCCCTTCCCTTTTCATCTCCCCAAATATATAAGGGAATGACTTTATTTATTTATTTATTTATTTCAATTTCTATTCCACCATTTCCTGTAGCTCACATTTCAACTTATTAACATAATTAATATTTAACCATTAACATTAAACTAACAATCCTCACAACAACCCAGTGAGGTAGGCCAAGACATCTGAGACAGGCCCAGGGCCATGCAGGGAGTTCATGGCTAAGGTGAGTCTTCAACTTGGACCTCCCTATTCCAGTATTGTGTTCTTAACCACTACACCACACTAGCCTCACTTTAACCTCACATCTCTTTAGAAATGCTTTAAATTGCAAAAATCCTGTGCTAGTTTTGTCCTTGGATCTCTTTTCCTTTTGGAAAAATCATAATCCCCTCGCTAAGCGCCTTGTGCTCTGCGAGGGTTTTTTGTGCCCGCCCCTATTGGGAAGAAGGCACAGGGTTGGGTGGAGGCGGCTTTCCCGCCGGGTCTGGGAGCGGGGTTGAGATGACCATGGCTCTTGCAAGCTGCTCTGGATTGCAGTTTGCGGGGGAGAATCAGCAGTGGGAAAAATTGCGCTTTGTGATTGGCTGTTTATGGCCATGTATTGGAGAGCGCGCCATGCAGCCCCTTCAGTTGGTTGGCGGCATGCTAATGAAGAGGACGTGTCTTGGTGGCTCTTGCTGGCCGTGTACCGGGAGCCACTTGTGGGGCCAGAGGACAAGCGGCGGCAGCAGGGGAGTACACACTGGGGTTGTTTGGGTGGGGCTGGTTTGGATAATTGGGAGAGATTTCCCCCCCTCAGTTGTCCATGGTTTTGTGAGGTGCTGGAGATGAGCTGCGGTGGCAGGGGATTTCCTGGGGCTGTTGGAGGATTGGGTCTGGATCGCAGGGAGGGATCACCTCCCCTCAGTTGTCCCCTACCCCTCAGTTGTGCTGGGGGTTGCTTGAGGTGCTGGAGGGGGAGCTGTGGTGGCAGGGAATTCCCTTGGGGGCTGTTCTTTGCTGACTGGGGTGCCGGGAGAACAGGGAGGGATCACCCCCCCAATATTTTAAGCAGCTGTTTGCCATGGGTAGAAGGAAGGGGACAAAGGGGGCCAGTGCCCACATGAGTGATATTGGTCAGGCTGATGATGTTGGGAGGGGGAGAGGCAGAATGGTTTTTCTGCACACATACCCGGTCACTTGGGTGTAGGGGATCCTGACCAAGGCTTGCTGATGGCAGGGAGCAGGGACAGCCTCCTTGGCAAGGGAGGAGACATTGGTGAGCAGACAGGGCCATCTGCCCTGCGGGATTTGATACGGTAGACTGGGGCTGCAGTGCTGCCAGGGGGCTCTGCTCACCCTGGTGGGGCTGTATCGGCAGCAGAGTCCAAGCACCCAGGCCAGGCTGTAGCAATGGAGGATTGCCAGGATGGTCATTGCCAGGCATTGTTTCAGGCACTTGAAGCCAGAATGAGTGCATGGGATGGAGTCATGGGTAGGCTGGCAGAAGCTGGTGTGTTGGGTCCCCCCTCCAGTGCATGAGATGAGTAGGGGGGCAGTGGGAATAGTGAGTGGTGAGCAGGGTGGTGGTGGAGGGCTCCAGGGGTTTCGGGTGAGCAGCCAGGCCATGATACCTCCTGTTACCAGCTGGGTCTCACCATCTCAAGTGGAGGGGACTGTCTGTGAGGTTGTGGGTGCACCAGGACTGCAGCAGGTGCCAGGAGGTTCAACAGTAGTGCAGCAGGACACCTTGGGTCAACTGCGTGTGCAGCAGGACTCCAATAGATTGATTTGGGTGGACAATGTGTGGTGCCCACAATCAGCAGCTAGACCTGCGAGCCTTGTTGAGATGGTTGGGGGAGCGCAGGGCCAGGCATGCATAGGTCAGGGTTCCCAGGCTCAAACACAAGAGGGGGTCATAGGCAATGTTGGGGTAACGGACTCCACTAGCACTGGCAGGCGAGCCCCCCTCCTC
Organism: Sphenodon punctatus; assembly: GCA_003113815.1. Taxonomy (NCBI): domain Eukaryota; kingdom Metazoa; phylum Chordata; class Lepidosauria; order Sphenodontia; family Sphenodontidae; genus Sphenodon; species Sphenodon punctatus. The sequence goes on along the minus strand of QEPC01015429.1, from coordinate 1,155,816 downwards.
CAGGGTGGATACGCTAGGGTTTCTGCCCCCATTGGTGTGCACTTAACTCAGTCCACACAAGAAAAAATATGGAATTGGGAATATATCAACTAATTTGCTATTTTATTCTGTGACCCTGTACCAGACCCCAATGCGAAGCCTGAGCCCAGGGAATACGAAAGGGCAAAGCGTCCAAAGATAGATCGGAACTGGGCTAATTGGGAGTTGGTGTTTATAATTTATGCCGGGGTAGTCATGCAGGCCTTTCCGGAGAGGGCAATGGCCCTCTGGAATTATTTTGATATAGTAAGGTGGGCCTATTTGACTAAGGATGGATTTGGTTGGCTGCGGTATAACAAGGCCTTTAGGCAGAACGCTTCCATCACACCGGAGGTCAGATGGGATGTTAAAGACCATGATCTCTGGATCTAATGCATCCAGGAGAAAGACGTGGCCAGGGCAGACAGCAGCCATGTGATAGTGAAGGGTGGTGGGCAGCCAAGAAATAATTTTCATGGTGAACCAGCCAAAAAAGGGAGCCAGGCGCTGGCATGCTAGGACTTCAACAAAGGGTCTCAGTGTTTTTTGGCCAGCTGCAGGTTTAAGCATTCCTGCTTGCAGTGTGGTGGGTCTTACCCCTTCACTAACTTCTCTAGACGAAGGGGTGGGGGCAGAGGGGTAAGCGCCCCTTCTGGGGGGGGAGCCCATGACGAGGGTGCACCCCAGCCAGGGGCTAGCAAGGCCACCAACGCAAGTTAAGTGGTGGGTGCTTAAGGAGTTACTGGATGATTATCTATTTGAGGGAGTTGCTAGGTATGTAGTTGAATGGTTTCATTTTGGTTTTGAAATTCAGTTTCAAGTGGTTCGCAAACACGTCAGCACGAAATTTGAAGTCAGTGGCTGGCTTGGAGGAGGTTGTTGAACGGAAGATAGAGAAGGAAGTTTTGGAAGGCAGGGTCACTGGCCCATTCAAGTGTCTCCCGATGGACAACTTAAGAATATCACCACTAGGTATTGTGCCCAAGAAGGTTCCTGGGGAGTACAGACTCATTCACCATATGTCATACCACAGGGGGTCTTCTGTGAATGATGCTATCCCACAAGAAATCTGTACAGTGCACTGTGCTTCGTTCAATGTCACGGTTGAACTGGTCTGTGAGTGTGGGACGGGTGCGCTCATGGCAAAGAGTGACATCAAGTCTGCATTTTCCTTTTGCCAGTTCAACCCAAGGACTTTGATCTCCTTGGCTTCTCATTCAGGGGGCAGTTTTACTATGACAAGGCCATGCCTATGGGATGTTCTATCTCATGTGCGGCCTTTGAGAAATTTAGCACAGCACTGAAGTGGATAGTGAAGCGCAGGGTGTGTTCAATCATGTGACACATTATTTAGATGATTATTTGTTTATAGGGAGGGCTAGGTCACCAGAGTGCAGTGATTTATTGGGGGTGTTTAGGGAAGTGGTAAATTTGGTGGGGGTTCCTTTGGTGGAAGAAAAGACTGAGGGATTGCAATCGGTAATGACATATTTAGGCATAGAATTGGACTCAGTAAGAGAACTGTCACAGCTACCCGAGGTTAAGCTTCTTGAGTTGCAGAGGGAGGTATGGTCATGTATTGCGGCTAGTAAAGTGACCTTAAGAGCACTGCAATCCTTGCTCGGGAAGTTGAACTTCGCTTGCTGCATGGTTGCTCCAGGGCGTGCCTTTTTATCATGTTTATATGCTAAGAGTACTACTGTATTGTCGCCACACCATCTCATCAGAGTGACAAGGGAAATGCGGGATGATTTGGATGTCTGGTTAGAATTTTTGAGGACGCACAATGGAGTTAGCCTGTGGCGTAAGTTGTACTTACTGGAGGCTGACTTACAGGTTCACTCTGATGCAGCCGGTGTGGCTGGACTGGGAATTTATTTTCAGGGTTGGTGGTGTTCTGAGAAATGGCCTGTGCAGTGGAAGGATTCAGGTATCTTGAGGGATTTGACCTTCTTGGAACTATTTCCTACTTCAGTTGCAGTCCACTTGTGGGTGGACAGCTTCTGGGATAAGAGGGTTATATTTTGGTGCAATAATGTAGCAGTAGTCAATGTGGTTAATTCCATTCCTTCAAAATCAAAGAAGGTTATGCACCTGGTTAGGGCGTTCGTTTTGTGGTGTTTGCAGCATAATATAGTGTTTTGTGCAAGACATGTCCTGGGGGTTAAGAATGAGATAGCTGATGCCCTCCCTCGTTTGCAGATGCGGCGTTTTTGGGAGCTTGCTTCCTTCGTGCGGAAGGATCAGGACTTCGTCCCCAGACAGCTTTGGAGCCTTGGAGGTTAGAGCTGATGGACACAGTGAAGGGTTCTGTGCCCGCAGCGACTTGGCTTGCATATGAGAGGGCGATCAAGGAATTTTTAGGGTTTTCCCAGGTCAGAGGTTGGGTGTTGTTAATACTAGTGCCATTGGATAAGAGGGTGCAGTTCAGGCTCGAATTGCACAAGAAGGGTTTAGCAGCTGGCACGATAGCTATGAAATGGTCTTCTTTGGCTTTCCTGTCTTAGTTGGTGGGGGTTCAGGATTTCAAAGGTGCCCCCGTACTTAGGGCAATTATTGTCTCATGGAAGAAACTAGGCCGTGTTCGGGTGGATAACAGAGTCCCACTGTCCCCTAAGATTTTGACTGATGTTGTGGGCAAGCTAGGGGAGGTGGGCCTTGACTCTGGGGAAGTTTGTCTGTTTAAGGTGGCATTTGTGATTGCCTTTTTTGGGGCCATGTGAATTAACAAATTGGTCATGAGTTCCAGGAATGATAGGGCAAGAAGGGAGCTGCAGGTTGGTGATGTAGTTATGACTGGGGTTGGTATTGAGGTGAGCATTCATTTTTCAAAGACAGATCAGTGGGGGAGAGGCTCGAAGTTAGTTTTGGCCAGGGCTATACAACCACTAATCTGCCCGGTTGAATGCATGGAAAATTATTAAAGATTCGACCTAGTTTGGTAGGATCATTGTTTGTTCATCAGTCTGGTCTGCCTTTAATCCATTACCAATTTTTGGCAGTATTAAGACGCTGCTTGGTTTTACTGAGGTTGTTGGGGGTGGTGTTTAGGTCCCATTCAGTTAGGGTCGGGGCAGCTTCAGCGGCTGCTGCGGCTGGGTTCCCTCCCCCAGAGATCCAGAGGGTTGGCAGATGGAGGTCGGGAGTGTACAGGTCGTATGTTCACCCATTCCCAGTGCTGTAGATTGAGCTTCAGTCGCTGTGTAATTGATGGATTGTTTTTTATTTCTTTTCTATAGGAAGCGGCGGTAGTACTCAAAGCAAGGTAACCTGGATCATTGGCCACAGTTTTGTAAGGTGGACAGTGAAGCGAGTTCGGGCAACGGGCTGGGGCACGCATCTGGGGTAAGCTTCAAAAGGCTTTGTAGTATGGAAAGGGAGGAGAGGAATGCTTTGGCCGCAGCTTATGCCCCTAGCATTGGGCTGGATAGGCAGACCGGCCCCAGATGTGATCTTAATCCATCTTGTTGAGAATGATTTTGCAAAGTGATCCAGGTTCGGCTTATCAATAATGATCAGACAGGATTGGGTGTGATTGCGGGAGCTTTTCCCACAAGCCATTCTGATCTTTACTGAGTTGTTGCAGAGGATTAGGTGGCCCAGGGATACCAATCCGCGAGCGGTGGATAGAGCTCAAAAAAGATTAATAGGGAGGTAAAAAATGGATTGTTCTACTCGGTGGTATTTGGCTCAGCCACAAAGAAATAAGATGGAACAAACCAGAGCTGTTCTGGCATGATGGGGTTCACTTATCTGAGATGGAATTGGACATGTACATTGGAAACATAAAAGGGTTATTGCAGAAATTGTTATGAGTGGGGTTGTTTAGAGGAATGATTACACTTGGGTGAATAGGGATTTTCAAGTATGGGGGGTTGTTCAAGCAAGCGCAGCTGCTGAACTTGTGATACCATAGGGTTAAAATTCAGTACCATAGGGTTAAAATGGTAAGAGCTTTATAGCCTGGGTGTGTGGTCAAATGATTGGATTCATGCTGCAAGGTGTACCTGCTGGGTAATTAAGGGGATGGGCACCCCAGATTATCACAGGAAGGATGGGCAGATGTTGTGTGCATATGGGTAGGAACTAAGCAGTCCCGAGGTTGGCATCAGCAGCGTCTGTCCTTCTGGGTAATGGATCAATTTGGTCCATTGGAAGGGGATTGGACCAGTATCTCCAATCCAGAATGGTTGGCATTATGGTACTGAATGCAGGGGGTGAGAGTTAATGGAAGTGTTAAGTTATCCGATCTCATCACCCCCCTTGTCATTTCACCCAAGTTAATTAGATATAATTCTAATCGGCATTTAATTGGTCACTATAATGGAAAAAGTTTGATCAATTGGATATTCTAATTTACCTCACAATTGGGCATGGAAAAGATTCAAGGTAGGGTACTTGGCTTCTAATTCTATCCACCGTTCTTTATGGTTATTAATTAGAATCTAATTGGTTTAATAGGTTTCTTGTTCTCTTAACAGGTTATTAATTATGATTGGCTTCAATAAAACAGATGCGGCCAGTTTTACCCATATTCTTTGTGTCTGTGCCTTTTTTCTAGTGCGGGGGCAAATTAACTTCCCCTGTGGCCCACTTATTGAAAGGCATAGAGGAACGGGGAGCTGGGATCAGCGAGCCTCATCTGTATACTCACCTGACACCTGTGCCGGGAGCGGAGCTGCGGCGCACCTGCAAGTGGGAGGAAGAAAAGCAACCAGTCAGTCTACAGCTGCCGTGGAGAGGAGCGGGGAGCTGGGATCAGCGAGCCTCATCTGTATACTCACCTGAAGCCTGTGCCGGGGAGTGGAGCTGGGGCGGCACCTGCAAGTGGGAGGAAGAAAAGTGACCAGTCAGTCTACGGCCGTGCCATAGGCATGTGCCTAGGGCTGCGTGCTGAAGGGCTGTGCACAAAAGGGTGCACCCATTTCCGCATCCTTCGGCGCATCCCAGAGCAGGGGCAGGAGTTTCTGTGGAGGGTTTGTTTACATTATCGCCTGAGGGAGTTTATCCAGTGGAGGTGGTATCGCCCTGACTAAGTTTGGATGGTGGATTTGTGGTCCCCAGAGTTATATGTTTGGGTGGTGGTTGGCCCTGGAGGGTAGTGATTACTTCTTGCTCTTTAGTTATTTTTATGGCAGGCAAGTGCAAAGGGAAGCTGGACGCCCACCAGCCTTGGTTGTCTCTTCTCCCCCCAAACAAAGGAAGATGCACAACTACTTCCCTACCTCTAATAAATTTGAGGTTTTGGGATCTAGTGCTGCCACAGAGACTACCGGCTTGGGTCTTATGGAATAGCCCTTACCGGTGGTGGGCATTCCCGTACCTGCCAGCAAAGACCACTCTTGTGGTTGCCCAAGGTTTAACCCATTGTCTGTCTCCCAGGATCATTGTAAAACCCACCATATATCATCCCATGAGGGTGGTCTCATGGATTGTTTCACAGAACCTGCTTTGTTGACGGCTCATACGTTGCATGCTGTCTGCTCGAATGGACAGGGTCACGGCAAAAGTTTATGATTTATCCAATGAGATCATCAAGGTAGACATTTCTGTCCAATTAGGCAGTGTGAACACTAGACTGGAAGAGCTGCTGAAGCTGGTTGGCAGAGGGTTGCTGGGATCGCCCCGTGTATTGCCTGTAATGCCCTCACAGGTGCCCGTGGTGGAGAACAAACTGGTGATTCCCCAGGATATTCTTGCTTTGGATATTGGCTCTCTGCAGGACAATAACATCTTGGCCCCCTATGTAAAAGTTCCAAATAAGATTGCACTAAATATTAGTCCTACTCCACGGGGAAATTTACCCCTATGGAGTTCTGCGTAAGAAGCAGCAGAACATTTGAGGGTACTTACCAGTTTTCCCATTGTCAGCAAGGATATATCAAGGATTGATATGCTAGGAGTTAATAAGTTGCAGAGGAGTATAGTGATACACTTTACTGAAGTTACTTATGTATCCACTATCTGGAGTAGGCAAAAGTCCCTGCAAGCTAAGGGGATAGTGTTAGCAAATGTTTACATGGGTATGGGGCAATGGAACAAGAGGGATTTAAGTGTGTCTATGAACCCTTTAGCCACAACATGCAGATGCTCCCCTTTTGGGTGGAAGGAATATACCCTCAGCGGGCGTTTCCCCGCTGATTAACTTAAGGGCTGATGAACTATTGACTGAAGCTATGGAGGTTCAATCAGCCCCTCCAGCTGTTATAAGCCAGGCTCTGCGAGGAAGACAGGCTGATTGTGATCTATTATTTGATTCAGAGGCATTACTTGACAAACTGACTCTGATAACACACCAGATACAGGGGTCAGTAGCCAGCGTGAGGTCGAATAAGCTATCCAACACTTTGCAGCGTAAGAATTTGATGAAGGCATTATCTAAGGATGGGTCAGGGTCTGCTTCCTGTATTACTCAGGGGGTGCTAACTTCCCCCAGAAACTCCTATGTTTCTGAGGGGGACTGGCCAGCGACATCCACCCCAGTGGGCGAATGTTTTGGCACCATAAACTCAAGTTGTGCATGGGGCTTAAAACTGGATAGTCTGCTGGCCTTGGAGTTGGGGAGAATAGATCCATGCCCTGACATGTGATGTGCAAATACGTATGCATTAAGAGCGACTGAATCTACCTCAGGCATAGCTACTAAACCAAGTACCTCTGCCCCTGTGTGGCTGGATCCTTCAGTTTTATCATCTCAGTCACCCCTACTGGAGGAGGTGATCCCTGAGCCTCAGAGTAAGGTGAAGAGGGTTAATGAGTTAGCTTCTTTTAGCAGGGATTGACTGCTATTGGATTCTAGGGGAGATAGTTTTCTGTCTATTATTAGTTGGAATATTAGGGGTTGGTCCCGTAGGATTTCAGATCTCAATTTTGGAGAATTGAGGAGAGTAGGCGACATCTTACTGCTGCAAGAAACTTGGGAGGCGAGGGAGTTTTGTCTGTCTGGATTTGAAACTTTTTCCCTGAAAGCCAGTTCATCTATGGTAGGCTTAGTGGGGGCTTGGCGCTATTAGTAAGATCTTCTTACCAAGCAGTCATAACGGAGGTAGGGAAACATCGGTCGTACTTCGCAATATGGCATTGTGCACTTTCCCCAGATTTAGAGCTTTTGCTGGCTAATGTGTATATCCCCCCTGTTGTCTCCCCCTATTATGCAGAAGAACTATGGTCCATTATCATGGAAAGGATGCAGGAGGCAATTATGAAATATCCAACAGCACTGTGGATCATGGGAGGGGACCTGAATACGAGGATGGGGGCTCCGCTGGGTGGGATGGTTACAGGTGATTATAGTTCAGAGACAGTTCCACCCTTTAACAATGTGCGCTCTACTAAAGATTCAGTTCGATACCCTGGAGCGTCTAGGCTCGCCCAACTTCTTGATGACTTAGATCTAGTCATTTGAATGGTATTGCACCAGGGGACATGGAGGGCAATTTTACTTATTTCTCTGATCTGGGCCAGAGTGTAATCGACTATTTTATGATATCAGTAAATTTCCTTTTCCTGGTGTTCGAACTTAGGGTTCTTTTGGCAGTGGAAACTGAACATGCGCCCTTAGTATTAACACTCAGGCTGGGTGCATTTCGACATCAGAAATCAGTTTCTCCTAGAGCCCCGAGACATCATTGTTCGGGGAATGTCTGTCCTTCCCATGCAAGATGGTCATGAAAATTGGAGGTGTCTTTTCTTAATTTTATTCAGGCGCCTAGAGTAATAAATTTCCACGAACAGATAATCACCTCTGATCCTGGTGCCATTAGTGTGTTTGAAATTTTTTGTCACCTACTTTCCCCTCTATTGACCATTAATAGACCTACTGGCCTTAGTCCCTTGCATCCACCAAGGTGGTTTGACAATGATTGCCTCGTTGCTAGGAGGAGGCTGAGGAAGGCCGTCCATTGCCAGCAGTTAAACCCCTCAGGCGAGAACAGAGGTGAGGTAGTGAAGGAAAGAAGGGAATACCATACATTGCTTAGAATGAAGAAAATTGTATTCCAATCTGTTACACCAGGCGGCACAGGCTAATGACTCTAGGCAATTCTGGTCATTGATCGCAAGTTATAAATCAACTAATAGACTGGCTCACCCTTCAAACTATCACCCTATAAGCCTGCTCTCAGTGATAGGTAAGCTTTATTCAAAATATTTACTGGGCCGGCTTTAAGCCTGGCTGGAGGAAGAACAAATTCTTTTTCCCGAGCAGGTAGGTTTTAGAGCAGAGCAGTCAATGATGGATCAGATTTATATTCTGACCAGCATTATTTCTAAATATTTGTCCAGACAGAACAAAATTCCGTTGTTTTGTTTTTTTGTGGACCTTCGGGCTGCATTTGACCTTGTGGACAGGGAACATTTATGGATGAAGCTAAGTAGTATATCCATCGATGGCTGGTTGCTGTATTTAATGATTTCCCTCCACAGTAATAGCTCCCTACAGATCATCCTGCTTCTTCTTGCTTATGCTCTGGCGATGTCCCTTTGGAAAGGGGAGTCCGTCAGGACTGTATTTTGGCCCCGACCCTTTTTAACCTTTATCTTAACAATTTAATTCCATATATGGAGAACCCAGCTAGCCATGCACCCATGTTGGGGAACCATCCATTATCACTCCTGCTTTATGCTGACAACACTTTCATACTGTCGCTAACGCAGGTGGGACTGAGGCGTAGTATAACCCAATTCGAATCCTACTATAAAGAAGAGAATCTAGCTATTAACTATTCAAAGACTAAAGTTATGGTTATAGGTAAACCCCGACACAAATATTGTTGGCTAATGGATGGATACGTCTTGGAACAGGAAAAAGCCTTTAAGTACCTAGGGGCAGTCTTCTCTAATACTGGTAGTTGGCTTTCCCATTATGCTGAAATTCAAGAGCAGGTCAAGAAAATGGTGTGCTCACTTGTCAGCTTTTTCCACACATGCGGGGACGTCTGGTGAGTCCGGCTCTGGCCCTTTTTAGGGCTAAAGTTTTGCCCCAGTTACTTAACGCTGTGCCTGTTTGGGGTTTCTCAGCTTTAGAGAAACTTGAACCTCCTCAAAATGTATTTCTTCGAGCAATTTTGGGTGTCCCAAGATCAGCCCCTCAAGTTTTATTGCGGGCCGAATTGAAAGTGGTACCGATTAGGTCTTTGGCTCTGACCAGTATTTTAAAATACTGGTCAAGGGTGGAATTGTACCCTCCAGCCCCAGATTCTTTATTGGCTTTTGCCTTGAATACCCAAATAAAAGATGGATGGTCCAGGAGAGCGGAATTAGAAATCGCAAAACTGGGTCTGTCCAGAGATATTTTGTGTTCTCTGGGCAAGAAAGGGGCAGATCGTGTGATTGTCCAGAGAATTAGTGATCAGAGTCAGCAAGCAGAGTCCATAGCTCGGGTCGCCCTCCGTTGTGCCTGAGATTATTTTATCAAAGAAGCTCCTCCCACATCTTACCTAATGAGCTGGGACTCATGGCCCCTGAGGAGGGCTTTCTCCCTAATGAAGCTAAATATCTTTCCCTCTGCTCTGGTCTTGGGTAGATACAAAAATACACCCTTCCAGGAGAGATTCTGCATTTTCTGCGAGGGAGGTAGTATAGAGACAGTAAAGCATATCATTTTGTACTGTCCGACCTATCAGGAACTTAGGGCTAAATACATCACCCCAGCTATTGCCATGCAACCATCGGGGTTAAGTGAGGACTCTAGAATGCGTCTACTTCTGGAGACTAAGGCTGCTTTTAAACGAGACAAGAAACGCGGCTGATCCTTTGATCAGCCGCGTTTCTTTGCGCTCGTTTAAATTGAAAACGCACATTTAAGCCGGCTCTTCCCCGCGTCGGACCGGGCAGGCGATCCTGCCCCGTCCAACGCGGATCGCCGCTGTGCCGGCTTCACGGCAAACTACGGGATATTTTGACGAGTGCGCATGCGCAGAAGGGCGCGCATGCGCACTGAGTCTCTACGCCGGGTCTGATGCTCTTCTGAGCATCAGACCCGGCGTAGAGAGAAAGGCGGGTGCCCGATCCCGCCTCTGAACAAGCGCTTTGAGTCTCTACGCCGGGTCTGATGCTCTTCTGAGCATCAGACCCGGCGTAGAGAGAAAGGCGGGTGCCCGATCCCACCTCTGAATGATCCCGCTTGTTAGGGGGATCGTCTAAAAGCGCCCTAAGGGTTCATCTGCCAGAGCAGTAGCGATGTTTTCCTTGCGGGTCTTGTTAGTTAAACAAGCTAAATAAGCAGGTACGGTGGCTAAAATTGTCTTCTTGTATTTATTTTATATTAGAGTTTATATTGGTGATAGTTTTGATTGATTTTATTTTTATTGATGTAGAATTTTATGGTTTGTTATAGCCAAGGAGGCTAACAATAAAAGAATTTTGACTTGACTGGCACAACATGCCAGACCTATCAAGTCTTCTGCACTTATTGAAATAGTTGAACAAAGCTGACTTCCTTTTCTCTGTTCCTTGGAGAGTCAAGTTGAACACCAGTGCACAAAGTTCCAACTCCAGCTCATTTAACAATTATAACTAAAGGCAGCATCTTACTTACAACAGTGGAGAGAGAGAGATTATTTATATTCAAGGCAACACTTAGGACCTGTCATTATTTGGAAATAGTTCTAATTAACTTATTCTCCAGCTCCAGGATTGCATTAAGTAAACAGAAACTAATTATGAGCCTGTTACAACAGAATTAATCTCACCCATTTCATTCATTCTCACTCACTCTTAGCAAGCAACAGAGATATCCCAGTAAAAACCAGCCCCCTCGTGAACCCTCAAGGACAGGATCACTTTGTCTTTCCAGAAGAACCAGTTTGAATCTTGATAGCTACATATTTCTCTGAAATAGGCAATTTGTACATTTTATAGTTGCAGCATCTTAGTTTCAGCGTTAAACTTCTTTTCTCTCATACAGGGACACTTTCCCTTCTACAAAACATTGAACTTGATAGGAGCATCTATATGTTGTATGGCAGTGTTATTCCCATAATGACAGAACCTAGGTTTTTCCCTCCTACGCTGGGCACCAGGGCTATTGGCTGCCTTTTCTTTGCAGATGATGTGGCCCTACTTTCACAGAATGTCAAAGGACTGCGGAGACAGTTGCAAGCTTTTGCAGTCTACTGCAGGGATAACAAATTGAGTATTAACCATCAGAAATTCAAGGTCGTGGGTTTTTCAAACCAAAGGTGGATTTATAATTGGGACATCCAGGGCCACCCCATCCAACAGGTTACCAACTTTGAGTACTTGGGTATTCTATTTCATCGATCCGACTCTTGGAGGGAGCATGTGCAATGGGTGATTATTCAGGGAAAAGCAGTGTCTTACTCCATCCTTGCTTATTTTAGGAAATCTGACAGGAACGCTCCACTGTTAGCTCTCCAAGTTCTTCATAGTAAGGCAAGGACCCAGATATTATACGAGCAGAAATATGGACTCCCTTTTGTGGCCATCTCCTGAATCCCATCCAAGCCAGAATCCTTCAGGGACTCCTTGCTGCTCCAATTGGTATTCCCCATGCGGTGGTAATGTTGGAGTGGTGCCAGAACAGCTGGCACCAACAGGCCCTGGAGAGAGCCACCAAATTTTGGTGTAACTTGTTAAGTGGCCACTGCTCTGAATTGCTCCAGCTTGTAAGGGAAGATATTTACATCAGCCCATGGCAGGAAAGGATGGAGGTATATTTAAAGATGTTGGGTATGCCTGTGGCTTATTTAGACCACAAACCTAGGACTACTGTATTTAAGGAAATTATGGGTAGAGCACGAGATATAGAGAGGCAAAATTAGATAGGAACAATAAGAACATCCCCCCATGTAGCAGCCTACCTCCAGTGGGTCCCGGAGATGGGCCAGGTGGCGACATATTTGTCCACCAGGAAGTTATCATTTGGAGGCAAGCGGCTTTTATTTCAGGTGCGGGCAAAGGTACTGACCTCAAGAGTTACCAAGGGTAGAATGAAGGGAATTCCCTACCAGGAGAGACTTTGTCCATTTGATAATGAATATGTGGAAATGGTGGGACATATCTTATTGAGTTTTCATCTCTATGATAACCCTAGTGAGGAATTTTTGCATCCTCTCCTGGAGGGGCTACCGGGAAGGTCAGAAGTCCTTTTGACCAGCTGGTTATTGGGATCAAAGAGGGAGTTGGTCTGGACGAGGGTGGCTAGTTTTTTGCTGCGAGCCTTTCACCTGCGTAGAAACTTTTTGCATTTTAAGGGGGTGAGTGATGTTAACTAGATGTGACTTGTTACTCACCCATATTTGGAATATAATCTACTGTTTCTAGTACCATTTATTTTAGTATTTTTAATTTATGTTATATGATATTTTATGATTAACTGTGGTTAATCATGATGATTAGCTGTGGAAGACCAATGATTGTTTTTGGTTAACTGGATCCCCTACATAGGTGGGGGCACAAAAATGTGTATTGTTTTGTATTAGTGTGATCAAGCAATGGCCATTGGCCACGCTGAATAAAGTATCTATCTATCTATCTATCTATCTATCTATCTATGTTGTATGGCAATAAAACATATTTATCAGCCAAAGGGATCCAAAGGAGAAGAACTTGAACACTGGTAAGTTGCACAAACTTGTGTTAGCTTATGTAACATTTGAGTAGATCATTAAGAATGGTCTTTACAACTTTCTTATTTCCAAGCCTCACAGTTCTCTAGGATAGACACCCCACCAGACCATGGAGTCCTGTGGAAGGAAGGCCCTACAAGCCTTCTTTCAATGCATTGGTCATTGGGGTAGTATGTCAACTACCTGGACAACACACAACAAAAACAAAAAACCCAAAATAAAATTCCAGGACAGTCTAGGTGCAAACCAGATGATCACCCTAAAATTCAGTAGGAGGGTATGAAGGGACTTATTTTCTTTCCCCCTCCTGCAATAGATTCAACACCAATGGGTGAAAAAACAAAACAAGACACAAGTTCAAAGTAGCCCACAGTAACCGCAAGTCACTTGCCTGCCAGTTCAGTAGACACCAGATGTTTGCCAACAACTGCCACAGGGTGGGAGGCTGGCTGCTACCAGTTGCATCATCCAGAGAAGGATGATGCAACCTTCTCCAGAGAAGGAGAAGGTCGGCGATGCAGCACAGTCAAAGACTTGCCCACATAGGCTAATCCAGTCTAACATGTGCCCTCCCAACTTTTAGGCCCCACCCAGCCCCGCTGTGAGGCAAGGTCCAATGATTGGACCTGGAAGCGTGTGCTCACACAGGCCACCAAAGAGCTGATCGGGGGAAGGAGGATCCTCCACACCCCCAATCAGCTATTTGGCAGCAGCTTCTCCTTAGGACCTAATCCTGCTGTGCAGCAGGGGTGTGGGAGTCCTGCCCCATGTGAGCAGCTCCTCAGCCAACCCATGGCATGGAGGGACTTGTAATGGCAGGTCCCCCACTTGGATTTCCCAGTGGTGGGGGACCGCTTGTTTGAACTGTCCTACTTGCCAAAGTGTGTTGGCTGCGGTGACCATCCGTGAGGTGGGCTGGGGATCTGGTGCACCTCAGTCTCATTTTCTCTCACCCATTTTAGTATATCTCAGTACATCCACCTGCAACCAGACACGTTTTTATTATTCTGGATATGATTTGCATGACTCTTCCATATAAAATAACAGAATTGTAGAGTTGGAAGGGACCTCAACAGCTGTGGAGTGCAATCCCCTATTCCAAGGCAGGATATCATCTTCCTACAGCATTACCAGAAATTGATTCAGTAACAGATATCATCAGAAGTACTTGGTTTCCAACTATAATTCTTGGTAACTACATGGCAATCACAGTCTCTCTCTACAATATAGCATAACAGACAGATCCTTCTCCAGCTGGGTTTTGAAAACATCTCTTTAATCTAGACAAAATAGCGTGTCCCACAAGGTGTCAGGATATAGGGATAGAAAAGACGGACCCCTTCTAGACATAAGTTGTTGCAGGATCAGGGCCCTTAAGTATTCCACACACATACTAAGTGTATTTTCTTCTTCATCATCATCATCATCATCATCATCATCATGCTCAGTCAGTGCTCTTGGTTGTTGCACCGAGGCTGTGGAACTCCCTCCCGGCAGAGGCCCCAGACCTCCCTTCCTCCTAGGTATGAGTAAGACCTGGCTTTTCTGCCAGGCATTTGGTGAGGGTCGGGAGATAGGGTGTAGGGTGGCAGGAGTGGGTTAGGGGGAGGGGTTATTGTTCAGTGCCTTCCTTTTGATATGTTTTAAATGTGTTTTAATTGTGTTTTATGTTTTTTTATTGTTTTGTAAACTGCCCCAAGCTTCCTGGAGCAGGAGGGGCAGGGTAGAAAGGTTGTAAAAAAACAAAAATAAAAATAAAATCATCATCTTCTCTCAGTCCCCTCAATTAATATACACAAACTATTTCAAATATCAGAATTGATACTCTCTGGCCTAATCCTTATGGCCATCTCTATCCAGAAATATGCTCCATTGCATCTATTTGCTTCTAGCCCCTCTTCTCTGGAGAACCTCTGAGACATGTTTTAGCTTCTTGAGGCAAGCTCTTTGACCTTTGAGCCTTTGTTCTCTAGAGGCCCTATTCGTTTTGAGTTTTACGTGTAGCCCTTTATACCATTACCGCTAAAGTTGTTCAGCAGCTTTCTTCCAGCTTCCAAATGAGACAATTAAACGTCTACCTTCATGGACTAAAACCCTCCCTTATTTCTGTTCCAAGGCACAATTTATTTATTTATTTATTTTATCAATTTTTATCCCACCCCTCCTGAAAACGGCTCGGGGCGGCGAACAATTTTAAAACATAAAAATACAATCATATAAAAATTTACAAACAACAAAGAAAGAGACTATATGAACTCATAAGACAACCTTGGAAAAGAAAGTTAGTTTCAATTTACATTTTGATTCCTTGAAAGATATCTCTTCCACGGATGAGCTGTCTGAGGATTCTCAGAGCAGCAATTGATTTTTTTGGGGGGGGCAATACAGGCGCCTTCACCAACAAGGCAGAGCACAAGGCTCAAGTCTTCCATTTTGGAACTGAACAAGGAGTTTTTTTAAAAGAACAGGTAGTTAAGAACTAGTAGTTACTCTTTCCTCTAGAACTCTTATTTCCTGTGAGGCTCATCTTCTTAATTTAGGTCTGACTTCTGTACCAACTTACATGAACAAAACTTTTCATGTGAAATTAGATATGTATACGTTTATTAGCACTATACGTTTAAGAAAATTCTTCTCACAAGATAATGTAGTAGACACTTTCCCTGCGGATTCTGCTTTTCGCCCTAGGTCAACTTTTACCCCGCCAGCTACTACTGACCCAACTACTGTTACCTTTGAGAGGCTGGTTACTGAGGACATAGATCATTTGTTTGAGAAGAGATGTAAGGTTCATTTTAATTTGTCATGGCAAGTTTTAAATTTATTACACAATCTTCCATTAGCTATTGTAATTAAACCTGCAGATAAAGGAGGGGCGATCATCATTATGAATTATGTTGACTATGTGACCGAAGTACTGAGGCAACTTCACGATTCCACTAGATATCAACTTTTAGCAAAAGATCCTACCGAAGAGATTAGAAATGGTATCAGAAATATTCTACATGAAGATTTATCTCAAGGTTTTATTTCTCAGAATGAATACCATTACTTATGGAACAAATTTCCCAGAATTCCTCTTTTATATTTTGCCCCAAATACATAAAGCTTTCAATCCCCTTCCAGGGCGACCTATAGTTTCTGCTACCAATTCCATTTTAGAATTTCAAGTCAAATTTATAGATTATTTTTAAAAAACTAATTCTTTTTTTAAAATAAGTTATCAACTTCTTTTTTTTTTTTTTTTTTTTTAACATTTATTGTTTTATTGCAAATTCATTGTACAATCCTAAACACAGCAAAGGAGAAGACAAAAAAAAAAAAAAAGTTAGTAAGTATACAATCATACACTGACCATTGTAACAATTCTTTCTAAGAATACAGCTCATTACTGAGATCATTTTTTCCAATTTACTCCGAGACTCTGGCAACTGTTCTTACATCCCTTCAGGATAGGTGAGAAAAATGCTTTATGAATAAAGGTTATTAAACTAAGTTAAAGCTCAAATAGCTTTTTGTATTGTTCTTTACCAAGCTTTTTCCCTTCTAAGGCTTGATGACTGGAGAACACATTTCCTCAAAGTTTTGGGCCTTGCTTTGCAGACTGGAGTGTAACTTTTCCATTGTGAACATGTGCCAAATCCTATTGGCCCATTCTGCCATGGAGAGCTCTTCAGCGCCTTTCCAGTGTCTGGCGATTATATTTAGAGCAGCTAGGAAAATTATCTTACAGGACTTTTGACAGGCCATCAGGTTTCTTGTTTCCAGGTATAAACCTAATAAGGCTATCTCTGGTTTAAATGGAATTATCTCCCCCGCTACCTTATTAGCCATTTTCCATACATTGCCCTAGAAGACTTGCACTTTACCACAATCCCACCAACAATGTCGGTATTCACCTTTCTCCCCACATCATCTCCAACATAAACCTTTCTCATTGGGGGCACCTTATTTTAATCTTGAGGGGGTAAGATAAAATCTCGTGACCAACTTAATCTGAGTTTACTTCACCTCTAACGAGGATGCACATTTGTTCATATGCTGCCATATCTTTCTTTCCTCTTTTTCTCCCAATTCAATCTTTAAGTCCTTACTCCATTTTTCTATGTGTGCTATGGAGTCATCATATATCAAGTTCTTGAGTTCTTTGTATATCCTTCCTAGCCTCCCTGCCGACTTGATTTGCTTGAACAATACTTTCTCCAATTTGAATGGCTCTCTACTAAAGCCATGTTTATTTTGCAGGCAGGTCCCCAAGTGCCGCAGCTACAAATATTGAAAGGGGTCTATTTTCTCCCGACGTATCTCCTCCATCCTCTCATGAATCAAAAATCTACCCAGCGAAAACAGCTGCTGCATTCTGGAAAAACCCTTTTCTTTTAACATATTTCTTAAGGTAGGCGCTAACCACTGGTCTCGGGCTTGTATTGAATCTATAGCTGTACAAGGAGAGACTCCCCCTATTATACTCATTTTTTTTTTTTGTGCATTTTTGCCCAGTATTTTCTAAGTGTGCCCATGAAGGGGTGTTCCCTACTATGGCCATTTCCCCAAGAGCCTTGATCCACTATTAGGTCTTTTAGGGATTTTACGTGGAGTATTTCTTCTTCTAAAATTGCCCATTTGGGAGCCTATGACTCCTTATACCGGTCTGCCATCACACTCAGGGATGCTGCCATGTGATAAAGTTTTAGGTCTGGTAAATTAATTCTACCTTTCTCCTGGGAGCGCATTAATGCTAGTTTTTTTATCCTTGGCTTTTTCCCGTTCCACACTATATCCTTCATAAGTGAGTCATTCAGCCTATAAAAGGAGTTTGGGATATGAATAGGTAAGGTCATAAATCTATACAAGATTTTTGGTTATATAATCATCTTATACAGATTGACCCTACCCAGTCATGACACCATTAATTTTTGCCAAGGTTTGACCTCGTCCTTTAACTTCCAGATGAGCGGAATAAAGTTGGCTGAGTATAAATCTTTTAGGTTTTTTGTGATTGAAGCTCCTAAATACTTTATTCCTGATTTTGCAATGGGGAATGGATTCATCTTTATTAGCTGTTCTTCTTGCTCTTTATTGTGACCAAAGGCCAAGGCAAAGGATTTCTCTTTATTGATAGTATAGCCTGAGATTTTACCAAACTGGTCTATTACCTTAAGAAGTTCTGGCAGAGAGTCCTCAGGTTCTGCTATATAAAGGAGCAGGTCATCTGAATGAATCAAAAGTTTTTATTGTTTTGACCAGAGGTCATAACAGCAATAACAATAACATTAAAAGTCCTGACGTAATGAAATATGTGACAACATGTGCATACATTCATATGTTCAGAATAAATTAATAGATATAAAATACATAATTATCAAAGTAAATCTCTGAAAAATCACTTGGGATAAAATAAATTACAAAGAGAATAAATAAAATAAAAGAGGGGGGTTAGCTTTAACATTCCTTATCACCTAATGTAATTCCCAGTGATACAGTTGTTTATTGTCATTATATACCTCATAAGCGCTGGAGTTAGTTGACTAACAAATAAGTTCTTTATTCCTCACAGCTCAGACATTTGCCATCTAGCCCAATCACTCGACATAATTTGATAAAATCAAAAATGCAAAATGAGACTGACACCAAATGGAGCCCTTCATATGAAGGATGCGGTCCAGGGCATCATAGTAGGGGGCGGTGCGGGCCCCGTGTCCGGAGCGCCTGTTGTTGTCGCGGATGGCCTTGTACCCCCTCTTGAGTTCCTTGGCCTTGGAGTGACACTGGACAGCTGTGCGCTGATGGCCTGCCACCTCCATGTCACGCACGATGTCCTGGTAGACATGTTCATTCCGCTGGTTGATGGCGAGCTCCAGCTGGTACTCGAGGGTCCCCAAGATCCGGATGAAGTCCCGGGTCTCCTGTAGGCCCCACTGGCCCCCTCTGTGGTA
>QEPC01015429.1:1092043-1137172 GCA_003113815.1 Sphenodon punctatus | reverse complement strand
GGCGGAGGTGGGGGAGCCGGGAGTCACGCTGAACATGGAGGTGGTAGGGAGAGAACACCAGCAGCAGCCGGCACAGGATGCCCTGGGAGCATATGCTGGGCCGGCGGAGGAGGAGGCACCCCAGAAACGGGTAAGGGGGAGCAAGGGCTGGGGAACAGGGGGCAAAGGGGAGACAAGTGGGGCAAGGGGCATGCTAGGCCACCCCCCGGGGGGAAGGGGTTGCCCCATGAGGGGGGCCCAACCTCAGCCCAACCATAATACCCCACTCCCCCTGCCTCCCGCAGACACGGAAAATGCCCCGGGTGGGTGACCCCGCAGAGCACACCGGACCCACACAGCCAGGGGTCCATGGGGGAGCGCTCCCACACTGAGGGCCCAGCCTCGGATGACTCTGTGACCGAGGCAGAGGGTAAGTAACCGCCCCACAGGGGAGAGGGCTCATGTCCACGGGTGCAATGTCAAGGGGGGGAACAGAAGGGCCAGGGCCAGCCACAGACCGAGGCCCGGGCCCCCCTGCACAGTGGGAGTGGGCCCTACCCCAGGTCAGCCAACCGCAACCCCCCAACACACACAACCCCCCCTTCTCCCACAGGCCATGAAACACCCCAGGACAGCACACAGGAGACCTCTGAGGCAGTTGCCGAGAAGCCCGCCCAGCAGGCGGGGGGAGCAGGTGAGGCAGCCAGCAAGGTACGGAGGGCCCTCCGGGTGTCACATATGGGCACTCAGGTCATGCCAAGGAGGGGGGAAGGTAAGGGGTCCATGGATGTGGAGGGGCTGGGCGATATGCCTGGGGGACCATGGGGCCCCTGGCCTATCCTGGCCCGGGGCCAGGAGCTCATGACACAATATAGCACACCCTCCTCTACCCACAGGGCATCCCCAGCAGCCTGCATCCCCTGGGCCTGTGGCTCCAGCACAGCACATGAGGCAGCACCGGGCATGGGTCCGCAGGCACAGGGAGGAGCAGGTGGAGGAGATCATCTGGACAGTGGCAGAACAGGGGGAGAGGATGATCACAGCAGTGGACCAGATGGAGGCAGCCATCGAGCGGTCCCTGGAGCAGGCAGAGGAGCGGGACAGGAGGCTCCAGGCAGAGGTGCGCCTGGAGCGGAGGCAGGAGCGCTGGGAGCACAGCAGGCAGGAGGAGCTGCTCAGGGGGATGAGGCAGAACATTGAAGCCATGCTACAGGTGCACTCTGAAAAGTTGGACAGGTCCCATGATATTGGGACCTCTTTGCTCCTGCATGCCAGCACCATGTGCACCTATGTGATGTCAGGTGCCCCCCCCCTGAGTACCCTGCTGGGCCAGATCCCCATGCCTGGCACCTCAGCATCCCAGATCCCTGGCCTGCCCCCCCTACCGCCCCCACTCTCTCCGGGGCCGCGCATTCACCTCCCAGTGCCCCCTGGCACCAGGAGGGTGCAGCCGCCATGGGGGGGCCCCAGGTCCCGGCCTCCCTCCCTCTCCCCCCAACTGGGGTCCCGCGGCTGGACAAGGAGGAGGCCCGGGTCACATCTACCAGCTTGGACAGCGGGGGGAGGTGAGCTCCATGAGCTCAGTGGCCCAGACAGGGTGTGCACGGGGCCGTCCCAGGAGACGGGAGGGTGGGGGGAAGGGTGGGAGGGGGAGGGTGGTGTAGGGGGGTCGGAGTGGTGACAGGGCATTACCGGGTCTGAGGGTATGGGTGACAATGTACACTTGGGTGAAATAAATGGTGTTGTACGTACAGTGGCTCCTGGTCCAGTATGTGGGTGACAGGGGGGTGAGGCAACCACACCCATGCAGGGACTGGCCATAGGAACCCCTGGGGGTGGGCCGGGGAGGAGGGTCCCCCCCTGCATGGGCGTGTGGCTCCACGCACTCCTTGTGCAGCTGGATGCGATCAGCCATCAACACCCCCCCTGAATGTTTGAGGTTCTGTGGCCTTGGAGGGCTGATTAGGTGGTATGTGAGAGCTATTGTGTTGTGCAGCTGTGCTGGGTCTGCACCCCATGCCTTGCTCTGTTGTGCTACAATGTTGTGGACCGTGGCCACTTTCCCTGTCCTTGGGACCCCCGGGAGGCCCCGCGGCCCTGGAAGGTGTGTGAGGCCCCATGAGCTTGGTGCTCATATCCTCGGGCGTTTGGACCATGGCTGCATGTCCATCCATGGGGCTCCCACTTCCCGGCCCCCATGGGGCCCCCCGTTCCTGGACCTACACCAAGACCATGTCCCTATGCGACCTGTGGCGTAGCCCTGCTGTGCAGATGCTCCTGGGCAGGCCGGACAGCCGCTCGGCCGCCTTCGCGAGCGTGAGCTCTGGACTCCGTTACCTTGGCTATGAGGCGCGCGCTCGTGATTGCCGACTGCATGTCGAGACCCTGGGGCTTGTCCTCTTCCCTGATGGGCGCGTTCCAGAGAATAGGTGTTTGCATGTGCCCTGGTCCGGGGCCGCGACAGTGAGTGTGCTGTGGGTGTGCAGCCTGGGCACCTACTCGCTGTGCCTTGCTGAGGGGGGACCTGCCTTGGCCGTGTCCTACTTTGGCTGCGTTCACGAGGCACGTGGGTACCAGCGCACCCATGTGGCAGTGTATCACCGGCTTCTGGGATTGGGGCATCTTCATTGGCCCCCTGCTGCTGCCTGCTGTGTATCAGAGCCTTCCTCGGCGGAGCTGATGGCCCTGGCGCGGGTCTGGTCCCGTCCTGATGTCCAGTTGGGGCTCTTAGTGCATGACCCCTTTGAGGCTTACTATCTGATCGCCCATCACATGTCCATGTTGGTGTACTGCCAGGGCATGATCCATTGGCCCCACCTGGTCCATCGGGCCGGGCACCCTGGGCCTGGGCCCTGACCTTCCCCCAACGGCTGCCTGTGAGTCCCTGTGTACCTCCATGCACCCCTGTGTCCTGTCCCATGTGGGCTTCCGGGCCTGCCCGGGGGGCCGGACCCCGGTGCCTCCCCCCTCCCTGATGTCTCTGCCGTGATTCTGACACCTGCTTCCCAGAGTGCTGCTGCCCCGGCTGTGGAACCAGCCGGCCTCTGGACCACACCCCTCCCCCCTGGTGGCTTCTGTGACCCCGGGGTTCTGGGGCCCCCGGACTGCCCCTCCCGACCTCCTACAAGGGGGGGCACCCATCCTTGAATCTTCTGTGCTGGACTGCCTCTCCTGCCTGCCTTCCATTGGCTCCTCGCTGGGGTGCGGTGTCTGCATCTGCCTCCTGGGCCCTTCCCAGCTGGCGCGCTGTGCCTTGCAGGCTCCCGCTGTGCCTTGCTCCTGAGCTGCAGGGGCCCCCCATTCCGGGACTGTGTGTTTTGCTATGGGGGTGACTGTGGGGACTGTTCTGCTGTGGGGTTTGTTGTACCTGTTGGCAGTGCCCTGCCATGCCCCTGTGCCCATTTCTCCCCTTCCCTTCCTTTCCTTTCTTCCGTGCCTGCATGTGTGTGGGGGTGCGTGGAGGTGGGTGGGCATGTGCTTGTGCTGTGTGTGCCCCCGTGCCCCCGTTGTGTGCGTGTGTGGCTGTTGTGACTGGTACCTGGCCAGCTCTTCTCCCTCTCCCCCCTCCCTTCCCGTTTCCCTTGTGTGGGCGTTCCCTTGTGTGCCTTTTGGCTTCGTTTGCCCTCAGGCAGCCATGTCTGTGTCCCGCCCCTGCCTGGTGGCTTCTGGATGTTTTGACCATGGCTGGGAATTGGCATCACGTCTGTTGCACTGCCCTGGTCCGTGATCTGGCGGCCCGATTCCCGGTCATGGTCCCGGTCCCGTCACGTCTGTTCAGGGCTTTTATTGGCCCCGGGGGGTGGTTGTTTGGTTCACCCCCACCAGGAATCCACTGTGATGAACCGGCCGCCCGTAACATCTGAAATCACCCAAAATCTCATAAGCATAACCTCAAGGCATTTTATTAGTTTACTTACTTACTTAGAATTATTAAAGTTACCACTAATAAATTCTCTCCTGGCTATTTCCATTTTCAATGCCATATGGGCTAGTTTACAAGTAAAATTAGTAATTGATAGGAGGCAAGAAATCCGATGCTGGGGGTCCAAATGAGTCTTATCCTTGAGCCATTGGCCCAGGGCTTCTTCCCTTACCTGCCTGTATATAGGGCAGGAAAACAGATAGTGGTAAAAATCATCAACCAATAATTGCCCACAGAGGCAAAATCTTTGATCCAATGGGACTTCCTGATACCTCCCTTCTCTTACTTTCATGTTCAGATGTTAGACTGTTCTGCCAAACAGAGACTGGTAAAATGCCCTGAGCCCAATTCCCTAATTCTGAGCCAATATCCCACAACTGAACACTTGATTCTAGAGGCAAGTGGGGGCATGCCAGTTTCAGCACGCATCAAAACAACTGGGGTGCCATAAGGGACTCCCAATATTGTTCTGAGAATTTTATTTTGAACAGCTTCCAAAAAATCTATATCAGCGATTCCCCACATCTCAGCCACGTATAACAACTGAGGAATCAATTTATCACTGACTAACTTCAGTACTGGGCTTATTCTTTTACTACCGGTGGTTCGCCAGAATTTTATAATTTCATCTACTGTCTGAGTTGCTTTTAGTTTGACATTATTCAAATGTGCTTGCCACGAGCCACTTTTAGAATACCAGAGTCCCAGATATTTATACTTACTAACCTGTTCCAGGGGGCAGGAATTCAGGAGCCATGTGTATTTTTTCATTTTCTTAGTTAAAACCAAGACTTTTGTTTTGTCCTGGTTGATTCGAAGATGATGATCTTTGCAATAATTACTGAGCTCTATAAGTAAGCGATTCATGTCAATTCTGGTAGTTGAAAGCAAGACCATATCATCCGCATACATTAAAATAGGAATGGGACGGCCTCCTGCTACAGGAGGGTGGGCCTCACATTCATGCATTCTGGCAACTAAATTGTTAATGAACACATTAAATAAAAAAGGGGCCAGAACGCTTCCCTGCTTAACCCCATTGGTCGCATGAATTTCCTCAGACAGCTCGCCCTTTGCGGTGGTTCTAATTTTTAAACTAGTATTAGAATACAACAATTGGATTAGAGACAGGAGATGCCCATCTATCTTAAGAGCCTTCAGTTTCCACCACAAAATTGATCTATCAATGCTGTCAAATGCAGCCTGGAGATCAACAAAGGTGGCAAAAAGTGCACTATGATGAAAGCAAACGTATTTATTCACTAGATGGGCTAGTACGTAACACTGGTCCAGGGTTGAGTGGCCTGACCTGAAACCTGCCTGTTCTTCTGCAAATAAGGAGGTCTCATCGGCCCATGCTTCTAACCTCCTCAGCAAGAGTTTAGCAAAAAGCTTAGCCACAATGTCAAGTAAGCTAATTGGCCTATAATTGCCTGGCATCACCCTATCTCCCTTTTTGTAAATTGGCACCATGATACTGGTACTTCAGATTTCGGGAAGCCTCCCATAGTTAAAGATATAATTCAATAACTGGACTAATACCGGGATCCACCAGTGATTGTATTCACGTATCCAATCGGCCAGGATCCCTCTTCACCTGGGGCTTTGTTAAACTTAAGCTGGTCCACCAAGCTGTCGGCAACCTCATAGGAAATCCTCCAGCTAAGATCAGAAGGACACTGGCAAAAGTCATTAAGGAGCTCATCTGGGTACCTATTGAAAATCTGTGTAAATTGGGCCTGCCATGCACATCCTCAATTGGAGGATCTATGGTGACAATCTCACTTTCTGGACCCTTATTAATCAGGGCCCAGAATCTCACCTGGTCTTTCCTATCCAGAGCTTCTTATAACTTACTCCAGAGCTCCAACTGGTAAACCCTCCTTTTACATTTAATTACAAACTTGTATTTCCGTTTTAACAACAAATATTGCCTTATTTTAGCACCTGATGGAGCAGCCTTCAATGATCTAGCAGCTCTCCTAGTTTGCAGGTTTAGCTGCTTGCAAGTCCCATCAAACCATGGTTTTCTAGATCTCACATTATGCATCCGTACCTTTGGGACAAAACTTTTCCTGATTAATTCAATTAATTTAAGATAACTTAATAAACTACTCTCAGAATCCGCACTCAAAAAACGGGTCCTCAACACTTCCAGCTCAGCTGATTAGAACAAGAAAGGTGCCAGTCTGGAAGTTTGCTGCCCCCACTTGATTGGCCTATTCACCTGCCAGACTAGATCCCGGGAAACCGGTGACAAACAAAAATCTTGGGGAGGGTTTTTTGGGGGGTCAAATAGCTTAAGTATAGGAAAATGATCACTAAACCTAAAGGGAAAAACCACAAAATCTATAAAATTTTTGCTATTAGAGCAGGGGATAGCTATATAATCTACAACACTCACCCCCATATGGGATATGAAAGTCAGATCCCCACACCTATCTGAGTTAGATGTTCCATTGAGCAGCCTAAAATTATTCATATAAAGAAACATTAGACGCTGTAGACCAAAGGCATTAAGTTTAGGGTCTCTCGAACATCAAGGAGGATCAAAATATACTTCCTCATCCAGGTCAAGTCCCATTTCAGAGGCCCTGACCCTATCCGTAGGGCCAGTCCTGTCATTAAAGTCCCCAAGCAACATCACCAGAGTCTTGGGTATTCATTATACCAGATATTCAACAAAGCTTCCAAATCACTCCAAAATTTGTGGCGAGAGTAAAAACTCCACATTGGGGTGGGATATATATTAACAATAATGCACCTTGAAGAGCCCATCTAACCCACCAAGACAGCCAGAATGCCATCCAGTTCACAATGTAACCTGGAGGATTGGAATCTTGGATCAGATCTAATCAGAATAGCCAGACCCCCAGCAGGCCTTCCCCTCTTCCCCGAACATTTATTTATTTATTTATTTATTTATTTTTATTTATTTTCCAAATTTGTACCCCGCCCCTTTAGCAGGTATGGCCCAGTTATGGAATCCTGGAATAACAAGACTTTGACATTTGTTAGTCTAGCTTTCTTGGAGACACCAGATATCGAATCTTGTTAGATCATTAAGAGAGATGTCCCTCTTGCTAGTAGCCCAGTCACGTTTCAGGATAGAACAATCAAGAATTCACCCAACTTATCAGGGAGAGAAGGAAATCCATGGAGTCATTGTGGCATCAGTGATAACTCAGGTAGTTGCTCATACGTGTGGCCTGAGTCCACCGAGGGTAGCTGCTGAGTACTACTACCTAGGTCTACCTGAACACTCTGGGCGACCGCAATAAGATTACCTGACAGGAGTGGTGGATTTAAAATATGAGGTGCCACATAATTCAAGGTGTTTTTCTTGAGTTTTTTATGCAGGCTATCCAGACGTTGGAAGACCAAGTCCTGTTCTATCACTGATGGATCCTCATATACTGCAATGAACACCTCATCCCGTTCCGCCATATAATCAGGGGCTAATCAAAGATCTAGTTGTTCTATTGTCTTAACCAAATAGTAGTCATGCTTACTTTTACCTGGACTCCAGCTAGCCAATAACCCAGCTGTAGCCCCATCATCTAAACCGGTGGCAGGACTCACCTCTGCTGTAGTTGGAGAAACCAGATTATAACTAGGCGTCTGGGGGGATTTCCTAGTCTTTAGCAAGGATCTTTCAGAATGATCTCTCCCAGCACTATACATTGCCAAGTGATCTATTGATATTCCCCTGGTAAGCAGATGCTTCCTTGCTCGAAATACCTTTTGAACTAAGTTTGTCCCATAAAATTCAACTGATAACTTAACAAAGGAGCAGGCGCTAGAGAACCACTAAACATCTTTAATTACAGAAGCTTCCACTCTCTGATGTAACAAATGAAATAGATTAGTAGCTACATGGCCACGCTGGCCCAGCTAGGAAGCCTACCATTGTTCAAAGGTGTAACTTTCAGCAGCACCCTGTTAGGATAAAACAACTGTATCCCATTAATTCATAAGTTGTCTTCATTATGGGACTTTTGTGCAGCCTAAACACCTGAACCTAATAACCATTGATTCTTACAGGGACAGGCTAGGATGTTCCCCCCTCTCCCAGCAACTTTGGCTCTGACAGTATCAATTTTCTCCATTACTGCCTGTAGCTGACCTTTAATCAAAAACAAATACTGGCCCATATCTGCAGTTTTGTTTAGTAACAGCATGACTGTCTGAGCAGTTAGATTACATTGGGCTTTCAATAATTCCCCCAACTGCATTGAAACATAACAGTCAAGCTGCACTGGGTCAGAAGCTAATAGATGGACTGAGCCTGGCGAACTGTTGGGGGAATGATCATGCAAAGAGCCACATTGCTGGGCAGAGGACAAAACAGTAGATAAATCCTTCTCTAACACAATTAAATCATTCATGTGATCCTGTAAACACGCATAGCGATTATTTAAAGTAATTGCTGATAAAGAATGATCAGCGGGAATTGATAAATCGGTTGCAAAGTCAGTTATTTTTGCCTGTTTTGAACGCGGTATTTCTGTCAGATGAGTAATAGGCGAGGGCAATCTCTGCCTTTTCTTCTTCTCCACTATTATAAACCCTTTCCCAGGAGTCCATTAGCTAATCTGCTGCAATGTGAAAGAATTGATAGCCCAAGTGAGCTATATCAGCAAAGACGTCCAAACAAAATATTGCCCCTACGCCCCGACAGTGCCTAAGGCCGTGCGCACAAGGGCACACCCTTGTGCATGCAGCCCTTAGGCACGAGGACCACGGTGCGTGCCTACGGCGCCACCTTGGCAGGGCCCGGTTTTGATACCCCTGTCCTGGAAGTCAATAGTGCACTTTGGCCGTGCCGGTCCCAGCAACCCTCCTCCAGTAGCTGGTGCCTCACCGCTCACGCACCTGCCTCTGTAATAGTGCAGAAGCAACAGCCACATCTGCATACAATGAAAGTTTATTTATTTGTTTTCCGATTTGGACCCCTGCTATTTTCCCATTTTGCCTTATAGCATTCGCTAAAACTTCCAAAGTCAGACTGAAGAGCAGGGGCGACAGTGGGCAGCCCTGCCTAGTCCCCCTTTGCAGCTGAAAGGATTCTGAGAGTTTGCCATTCACCACTAGTCTTGACTGCAGTTCTTTGTAAATCGCCCTTAGCCATCTCAAAAAATTTCCCTCAAAGCCCATTTTTTCCAAAACCATGAAAAGGCATTCTGGTTCCACAAAATCAAAAGCCTTCTCTGCATCTGCTGAGATGATCATAGTCGGATTTTTTTGTTTCTGTAATGCATATATTATATTGATAGTCTTTCTAATATTATCTTTTCCTTGTCTGTCTGGAATAAATCCTGACTGATCTTTATGAACGATCTCTCCAATTATCGCTCTTAATCTAGTGGCAAGTATTTTTGAGAATAATTTAAAATCTGCATTTAGTAAAGAAATAGACCGGTAACTGCCACATAGGTCTGGCTGTCTTCCTGGTTTGTGTATTAATATAATTAAAGCCTTGTAAAAGTTCTGTGGCATTATATTTTCCTTCAATATGTTGTTAAATACCTCTGTAAGGTGTGGTACTAGTGTTGTTGCCAAAGCCTTGTAGAATCCATTGGGAAATCCATCCGGGCCCCCAGCCTTATTGTTTTTTGCTGAAACTATCGCTTCTTGTACCTCCTGTTCTGAAATTGGTGCATTTAGGAAAGCTCCCTGTGCATCACTTACTTTTGGCAGTTGAAGCTCCCTGTGCATCACTTACTTTTGGAAGTTCTCTAAGAAGCCAGAAAATTTTTCCCTCTCTGCCCTGTGGGAATGGTAAACCTCCCTATAGAATTCCACAAAGGTCTCCTGAATGTGAGAGCTACCTGTTCCCCTCTTGCCCTACCTATTTTGAATCATCAATATGTATGTTTCCTTTGTTTGCTTTTTACCAGCCTTGCTAGAGTTTTACCAGCTTTATTGTTATGCTTGTAGAAGTGGAGTCTGACTTTTTGAAGTTGATTTTTAATTCTCTCCAATTCTGAGACATTAATGATTTCCCTGCTTTTGACTATCTCTTGTTTTAAAATTGTAGAGGGTGCTATTTTATTTTGTGTCTCTAGCTTTTGTAACTTTACATAGGTTTCCTTCACTTGCTTCCTCCTTTCTTTCCATATCTTTGCTTGCAGAGCAATTATTTCCACCCTAATTACTGCTTTTGCAGCCTCCCAGAGGGTTGCTGACTATTTGACCATGTTGGTATTAAGCTCAAAGTAGTCAACTAATTCTTCCTGGATCTATTTCTTATTTGCTCCATTGTTCATAATGTTTCTATTCATCTGCAAGTTCTTGCTGCTACCTTTACCCACTCCTGAGTCTCTAAAAGTGGTTACCACAACATTGTGGTCAGATAGAACTATTGGAATAATAAGGCATTTTTGACATCTATAGGCTTTAGTTTTGTCTGTTAGCACATAGTCTATATGTGTGTAACTGTTGTGCTTAGCCGAATAAAAGGTGTAATCCCTTTCTGCCCCATTCACCTGTCTCCATAAATCAAGCCACCCATAGGATTCTATTAGCTTTGCTATTTTTTTCTGTTTTCCTCTGGGTTCTCCTTGCCTTGAATAGTCAAGCTGTATTAGGGTGACATTGAGGTCTCCCTGGATGATTTCCCAGCCGTTGCGTTTTCTGCCACCTTCTTGAGATATGTTTCAGAGTAGGGAAGTCCTCCTTTGTTGGGGGCATATAAATTAACTAGTGTCACCAGTTTGCCCTCCAGACTCCCAATAACACAAAGAAACCTGCCCTCATTATCCTTAATGATATTTTCTGCAATAAAGGATTTTTTCCTGCCAAACCCAATTAAAACTCCTACTTTCTTTTTTTTTTTTAACAAGAGGAAAATAACTCTCCCATTTTGGCATTGGCAAATCTAGTCACATCTTTTTCCAACAAATGTGTCTCCTGAAGGAAAAAGATTCCTGCCCCCTGCTCCTCTATTAAGTTTCTAACTCTCCATTTTTGCAGGGAGTTTAGCCCTCTGACATTTAATGTTATAGACTTAACCTCCTCCATCTGTGACCTTTGATTTACTTGATCCATTGTAATTGTCATTGCCATTTACCTCTCTCCGTAGTAAGTAACTTCCCCCTAAAGTTTAATTTTGACTGTTCATTAGCTGCTGTAATACTGGTATATACACAGTGCAATTATAATGTACCGCTAAAGTTGATTGTCTCCCTTGCTTCTCCCTCAACTGTTCCTGACAACACTTTCCCCACCACTCCCCCAACCTGGATCTCTCCCCCTCCCACTGCTGCTCGTTCCCCCGCTCTTTGCTTGTTGTCTCCCTAATTGTCCAGGTTTCCCCCTTCTACCCATCCTCTGAGGATCTACTGGGACTCCCCTGCACCTGATTGTAGGACACACCTTTGTGCCCCACAGTACCCCCCCCAGCTCCATTGCATATCCTTTCACATTCCCTCCCTACCAATGTAAGAGCTTTCAAGCCAGCTACTAACACCATATCATTTCTAACCCTCCATATTAACCAAACATAAGAACTATCCCAAATTAAACACAGCCTTATGCCCCTCCCCTATGCATCAATGCGCCCCTCTTCACCTTTTACCACCACTCAGACTTGCAGAGGGGTCCTGCCCAACCAGTCACATTGCTCAGAGTACTTCTGCCTGCCCCCTTGGTACAGCAAGGAGAGACACCAAAAATGCTTCCAGGTCTTCTGTGCTATCGAATATCTTCCTGCTCCCTCTGGATGTAATCATCATTCTTGCTGGGAAAATTAGCTATGGTTTCAATTTTTTTTCAATTAGGGTCGCAAAGTATTTATTCCATTTCATTCTTCTTTTGATGGTTTCTGCAGCATATTCTGGAAAAATCTTCACAGCCTGCTGTTGGTATCTTAGTTTTCTTTTGAGTCTAGCTTTTTAAAAAATTTCTTCTTTCATTTGATATCTTGCAAATTTAACTATAATGGTACGTGGGAAGTGATTTTCTTTTTGTCTAGGGTGCCCGGTTCTGTGAGACCTGTCAATTTCAGCATTATGAAAGTTTATTTCTTCTGGGAAGTTTTCTTTTAACATTCCCCAAATCACCTCTGCCCCAGCTGATTCCTTAACCCCATTTATATGGAGGTTACCTCTACGAGTTCGATTCTCCAGGTCCTCGCATTTACTTTGAAGGAAGTCTGTCTCCCTTTTCAGTTTGTCAAGCTGTTCAGCTGCTGTGCTGGACTGGACTTCTACCTTCCACCACCTCAATTCTCCTTGCCATCTGCTCCAGCATTTTATTCACCTCGTCAATTGAGAGCTTGATTTTCTTCATCTCTGCCTTTAGCTCTTTTTTCATTTCTAGCAGCAGTCTTTGCAGGGATCTCCGTTCTCCTTCCTCCCCATCTGATTCAGATGAGGCCCACTCTCCCTCTGTTTCATGCCCTGCCACCATGATTTGCCTGCTGCTTCCCTTGCTCTCCTTGTCTCTGGGCCCCTCGGTATTTTTTTTTTCACAAAGTGCTCTAGCGCATTACTTTGAGAAATCCTCTGCTTGACTTTGTTTCTGACCATCATTGCTTTATAATCTCGGGGTTTTTTTCTTACTGTAAACTGGTCTGCCGGACTGAATTCAGAGCTGGGGTTGTGGAGCTCAGACGGGACCCAGCTAGTCGCGCTGACACATGTGCAGATCCCCCAGTTATCAACTTCTTTACATGATTCCACACATTTAAAAAAAATATTCTTGCGAATATAGATTATGTCACTATTGAGTGTGATTCTGTTTTGCTGGCCACTTTAAATGTAGTAGCTTTGTACTTAAATATTCCCCATGAAGAAGCAATCATTATTATTAAAGATGCTCTAGACCTACATCCCATTATAAGACCTCCATCCCAATATTTGATTAAAATGTTGAGACTGGTTATGTCTCAAAATTATTTCAAGTTTCAGATTTCTTTTTATTTACAAAAATTAGGAATAGCCATGGGGTCTTTCATTGCCCCTGAAGTTGCTAATCTATTTATGGATGCTTATTGAACACTCTTTCGTATTTGACCATCATGTTAATCCTTTTCATGAATCCATATTTTTATGGAGTTATATTGAATATATATTCATGATATGGAAAGGGTCTCCTAAGTATTTGGAACAGTTTTGCAAATGGCTCAATGGATGTCATGATGCCATCTGTTTTGATCTGCATTAATTTTTGAGACATATAACGTTTCTTTAGGGAAAGAAGGTTTCATTGCCTACTTATGTTAAACCCACGGATACACTTACCTACACTTTAGGAGTTTTCACCCTCTCCATCTACGTAAGAATATCCCTTATGGGCAATTTCCTAGAGCTAGAAAAAATTGTTCTTCTTCTTCTGCATTTAATATGGAGTCAAACAGATTGTTTAACCATTTCTGCTCCCCGGGTTACCCTAAAAAAGACCTTTATACAGCCATTTCAAGAGCGTCTAAGACCCCCCAGTGTGATCTTTTGGAGAAAAAGAATAGATGTTTCAATGACAACAGCCTAGTTTGTTCCCTTACTTTTCGATATCTATCCAGGAAAGTTTGTGCTGTTATTTTAAGACTCTGGAGATTGGTCTCCCATATTACTAATGGCAATGTGCCCCTCCCCCTCTTTCAGCATTTAAACAGACTATGAATATTAAAGAAGTTTTGGTGAGAGTAGACCTAACGAGGGATTCATCACACTATAAAAATATTTTTTCCAGACCTGGGGATCATTATAAATGTGGCAGGTGTTCTTATTGTAAATATACCAATTATATCAAATCTTTCCATTCTGAAGACAAAGTTTATTCCCTTATTCATTTTATGAACTGTAACACTTCATATGTTGTTTATGCTATTTGCTGCCCCTGTAACAAGATATATATTGGACAAACTACAAAGGAACTTAAAGTAAGAATAGGAGTGCATTTAAGTTGCTTAAGAAGGTGAATACTATAAGCAGCACCACTTGTTTCCCATTATTTGGAAATGAGCCACATCTCGTCTGATGTGACTTTGGGGGCTATTGAGAGACTCATCCACAAAAATGCAAACAAGAAAAAGATTTTACAATGTGAATGAATCCTTTTGGATTTTTCAACTGAATATTGTTTCTCCTTTTGGCTTAAATGACTCATTGGTTTTAAATTGTTTTATTTGAGTCTTATTGTTCATTGCAGTTCAATACTTGATGTCTGTTTGTCGTTAGATATAGGACATTTTCAGACAAGACACTCTCCACCCACTATACACGTTACAGGGCACCCATAGGGCAACACAGCAGCCCTGCAACATGGATACTAGTGGGTGGTGGGTGGGTAGTGGGTGGAGAGTGTCTTGTCTGAAAATGCCCTGAGATGGTCAATATTATCATTCATCAGTGTTAATGAGACATCTTGTGTGAAAATCCCCATATAAGCTTTTTTTTTTTAGTTATCTTGGCTAAGCAGTTGCTGAGATCCTGAGTACATTGATTTGGGATTACCCTCTTTGCTTGGATCAAAGTAAGTTATTTTCTTTTTTTCCCTCCTTTTCTTTTCCTTTTTTCCATTCCCCTTTCCTCCCCCCACTACCCCACTTTTCCTCTGTCTTTTGGGGTTTTTTATTTTTAATTCCTCTTCCCTCTTTTTTTCTTCCTTTTTTTCCCCTTACCATTTTGGTTTTTCCGTTTTTATAAGACTTTTCTTCTCTCCCTTTTCCATACCCTTTTCTTCCCCCCCCTTTCCCCCCTTCTTCCTTTTTTCTATTTCCTTTCCCCTTTCCCATCCTTCCTTCCTTCCTTCCTTCCTTCCTTCCTTCCTCTTTCTTTTTTTGCTATCTTTTCTGGTTTCCTCTCCCCCCTCTAACCTTTCCCCATCTTTTTTTCTTCTTCTTCTGGCTTTTCTCGTTCTTTCCCCCTCTTTTATCTCTTACTTGCCTTCTTTTCCTTCCTCGCTCTTCCTTTCCCCATCCTTTTCCCATCTCCCCTTTTTTTCCTTTGCTATCTTTTCTTGTCCCTCTCCTCCTTTACTTCCCCCTCCTTTTTTCCATTTTCCTTCTTTCCCCATTTTTTCTCTTCTTTGTCTTCCTTTCCATCCTCACTCCTGTCCCCAGCTTGAGTGATGTCCCCAACCTGCAAAGAGAAAGAGGACTGGGGTGGCAAGATGAAGGCAAAGTGTGGGTGCATGGAGCCTAAGTTGTAAGTGATCAAAATATGTGAGACTGTACAATGTCTTTACTGCTAATAGGACACAGAAGGCAGGAGCCTTAACTTGAAATTGCCATAATTTTTAGAGCATGATTGAATTTGCAAGAGCCTTAACTCTTCTTGTAAACTGGAGGTTTTTTGACTATGGAATTATATATTATTTTTACATATATATTTCAGCTTTTGTAGACTAAAAGGAACTGCATGACTAGAATGTCTTGAGGAGGCCTGCATTTTGTGATTTTTATACCTATGGTATTACATGTAAGATTTCTTTGACTTTTTCTTGCCTGCTATTTTTGCTTTATTTATTATTATTATTATTATTATTATTATTATTATTATTATTATTAGCATTTGTATAGCACCAGCTGTCTACCTGTGGGGAAGCGGGAAAAGGGGTAGGACCCTTGGGGTACTGGGTAAGGGGGGCACGGGGGGGGGACACGCACCCACTTGCTGGAGCAACGGGAAGCAGCAGGCTCTGGTGGAAAAATAAGCCCTCAGGTTGGAATAGGGCTACCAGGATGGTTAGTCCCCAGCCTGTATCATCATTGGGCACTGGGGCAATCACAGGCCTTACTTGCTGCAACCTGCTCTCATCCACATAGGGAGAAGGGAAGGGGCTGGTGGAGTGAGGCACTTGAGGAGGGGGGAGGTGCAGAGGGCCCAGGGAGGGAAAGAGGAGGGATACTCGTGGGGAACACCCAGGCACCCATGCTCCCCCGACGCTACTGGAATACCCACTCACCTCAGTAATCCTTGGACTGCAAGCACTCACCCACGCACACGCACACACGCTACTCTCACTCCACTCAGCCACACACAGTTAGGTCAAAGAGTCAAAGAGATCCACAGCACAAGGCACAATAGGGGGCCAGTCTCACGGGCACACCAGGCTCCGATCACCAGCAATGCACCCATCTCAGAAGTGGCCTTTTATCCTGTTCCCCCAGGGCTTTGCTGGAGCCACACTGAGCGGCACAATGGAGGGGGCGTGTCTGGTGCCGGTACGGCGTGCGTCTTGGCTCCGTCCCCTGGAGCATCGGCGTGCAGCCGGGGCGGACTGCTGCAAGGTTTGCTTGGTGGAGGTGTGGCTTTTGGGGGCTTCCTGGGAGGGAGCCGGACTGTGGGTTCAGTGCCTGAGATGGGGGTTGCTGGGGGTGTGGGAGCCCCTATCGCGGGGACTGGCGCTGTCGGGGTTCGACTGCTGCGGGCCCCGGACCCCTGCCTCCTTACAGCACACCCCCTCCAAGCCTGATGAGGTAGCATGGGGCAAGGTTTTAGAGGGTATTGCATGTGGAACAGCTGGGTCAAGAGGGGGCATGGACATCTGTCACCCATTCCCAGGATCGTTTCGCTGGCCCGTACCCTTTCCAGTCAATCAGGTACCATAGCCGCCCTTGGCGCCGGCGGGCATCCAGAATCTGTTGGACTTCATATTCATGAGTCGCGGGTAGGGGTCTGACGTGTTTATTGACAGGTTGTTGGGGAGCTTGAGCGGGTTTCAGTTGCGAGACATGAAATGTAGGGTGTATGTGATAGTGTGCTGGGAGCTTAACTTGATACGCTACATCATTGATTTTTCACTCGATAGGGAATGGTCTGATGTAGCGGTCATCTAGTTTAGCAGAAGGTCGTGTGGAGGGATAATATTGCCGATCGACCCACACCCAATCCCCGGGAGTATAGGGAGGGGGTGCTTGCCGGTGGCAGTCCGCATACAATTTGTATTGTTGTCGTACATGTTGAAGAGTCTTTCGAGCGAGGGTTTGGGCCTGGTGGATTCGCGAGGCCAGTGCTCCTGCCGCTGGGACGGAGCATGCGGTTAGCTCAGGGAGGCAGAGGGGGGGATGATACCCATAGGTGATGTAGAAAGGAGAATTCCCCAGGGAGGCATTGAGGGTGTTATGATAGGTGAATTCGGCTATGAGCAGAAGCTCGTACCAGTCATCCTGATGGTACCCTGTATAACAGCGTAGGTATTGCTCCAGCATCTGGTTCACCCGTTCCACTTGCCCATTGGTCTGGGGGTGGTATCCAGAGGTTAAGCTGTGCTTTATTTGCAGACTCTGTAATAAGTCTTTCCATAACCGAGAGGCGAATTGTGACCCTCGGTCCGAAACTATTTCCAGGGGTAGTCCGTGTAATTTGATGACATGGTGCAGGAGTAATTGTGCTGTGCTGCTGGCGGTAGGTAGGCCCGTCGTGGCCACAAAATGCCCTAGTTTTGTAAAATGGTCCACAATTATGAGGATGGTGGTATACGTAGAGGAGGGGGGCAAATCAACGATAAAGTCCATGCCAATATGCTGCCAAGGCCCCTGTGGGAGGGAGGTCAGCTGTAGCAGGCCCTGTGGTCAGCGATGGGGCACTTTCATGTGGGCACAGGTAGTTCAGTGCCTGATGTATCATGCAACATCCTGCTGGAGCATTGGCCACCAGAAATGCCGCTGGAGGAGGGTCGAGGTCCGTCGGATCCCAGGATGCCCGGCCAGCGGGGTGTCATGATGGCCCCACAACAAGGGCTTGTGAGCCTTGGGAGGAACCACAAGGCATCGCTGATAATACAGGAGTCCCCCCCGTCCCTGCTGCAGCTTAGAGCCTAGGCTGGTCCCGAGCGGGCGGGGACAATTTCGAAATTGGGTGGTGGTAAGAAGGTGAATCCCCACTGTCCCGGCCTTCAGGAGGGGTTCTCCCCGGTGGTCCGGGGGGTCCCCTGGCTCCGTGCAATGGGAAAGTGCATCGGCTATAATATTCTGGGTGCCAGGACAGTATTGAATATGAAACTGGAAGCGGGTAAAGAAAAGCACCCAGCGCCCATGACAATCATTTGTAATCCGTGCGGTCTGTAGGTAAGTAAGGTTACGGTGATCCGTAACCACGGTGACAAGGTATTTTGCCCCTTCGAGTTACTGCCTCCAGGTTTTGAAGGCGGCCTTGATCGCCAGCAGCTCGCGGTCTAATACCGTGTAATTTTTTTCAGCACTGGTAAGCTGCCGGGAGTAATACGCACATGGTAGTAGGCATTCTCCCCCGGGTTCTTGTTGCAATAGAACTGCTCCAATGGCCACACTCGAGGTGTCCGTCTCTACGGTAAAGGGGTGCTCAAAGCGGAGGTGCTTCAGAATGGGTGCTCGTGTGAAGGTTTTCTTCACCGTGTCGAAGGCATGCTGATGTGTATGATCCCAGGCGTACAACACCTCTTTTCATAGCAAGGCTGTTAATGTAGCGGTCAACTTGGCGTAATTGGCGATATACTGGCGGTAGTAATTCGCTGTTCCGAGGAACCGTTGCAGAGCCTTAACCGAGGATGGTGGAGTCCATTGAAGGATCGCGTTTATCTTCCCAGGTTCCATCCTGATCCCTTGTGGGGAAACAATGAATCCAAGGAACTCAATGGTGGTGACGTGAAAGGTGCACTTCTCGTATTTACAAAACAGGCGATGTTGTCGTAGACGCTGTAACACCCGCTGCACCTGGGGGATGTGTTCCTCTAGGGTACGGGAGAAGATCAAGATGTCGTCTAGGTATGCCACTATGCAGGTGTCCAACATATCGCACAGCACATTGTTTATCAGGTGCTGAAAGGTAGCTGGTGCGTTAGCCAGGCCAAATGGCATTACGAGATATTCGAAGTGCCCATAGCGGGTGCGAAAGGCTGTCTTCCACTCATCCCCTGGGCGGATACACAAAAGATTATACGCCCCTCAGAGGTCTAACTTTGTGAATACTTTAGCCCCATGTAGCTGATCCAAAAGCTCAGGAATCAAGGGGAGGGGGTAGCGATTTTTTATGGTTATCGCATTGAGCCCACGATAGTCAATGCAGGGGCGTAACCCCCCATCTTTCTTGGAAACAAAGAACAATGGCGCCCCGGCCAGCGAGGTGGAGTGGCATATGAACCCACGGCGCAAATTATCCTCCACATACTCCTTCAATGTCTCCAGTTCAGGGGCAGACAGAGAATATATCCGGCCATACGGGGGCTCCGTCCCTGGAACCAGCTCGATAGGACAATCGTAGGCGCGGTGTGGCGGCAAGCTTTCGGCCTCCTGTTTACTAAAAACATCTTGGAGGTGGACGTAGGATGCCGGTAAGTTTGGTAGGTTTTCTGCAGTCTTTGTACCCAACAGGGTTTGTTTTGGCGGGGCTACGATGCACGTGGTGGAGCAATAGTCTGTCCGAAAGGCCAGGGTCCCCTTGCCCACTGGATCCCAGGGTCATGTGTTTGGAGCCACGGCATCCCCAGCACGACCTCGAACATCAGAGATGCCACTAAATCAAAACACATATGCTCAACATGAGCCCCTATAGTGACGTGGAGGGGGGTAGTTTGCCATATCAGTGGGCCCGAGGTAAGGGGGGACCCATCGATGGTGTGCACCTGCTCTGCCGTTGCACGAGGGGCGTGCAGGATACCATGACGCTGCAAAAATCCCTGGTCCATGAAGTTCCCCGAAGCCCCGAAGTCAATGAGGGCCCAAGTCACGATACCTGGGGGGTATCTCCCTGAAGGGTGACGGGGACTTTCAAATGTTGTCCTGCCCCCAAGCTTGTACCAAATAAGCAAGGGGCCTTGCCCAGGGGGCATGGTTCTGCTGCCGGGGACCCCCCTATAGTTCCCAGGGCCGAGCTTTTCCCGCGTCCCTTCGTGCCGGGGGCAGGGCCGGGCTCTCCCGTGCAAAGTGCGTGGACTCACCGCAATAGAAGCAAAGCTGAGAGGTTCACCGGTGTTCTCGTTCAGCTGCGGTCAAAGGTCCCCACGAGGCCCCAATCTGCATGGGCTCCTCCTCGGCCTCGCGAGCTCCCTCACCCCGGACCGGGTGATGGGGCATCGCCCGAGGTCCAAGGGGGTGGTATGGTTCTTGTCATCTTTCTCTCAGCTGTTCCCCTAAGCGTTCATCTATCTTGACTGAGAGAGTGACTAGGGCCCCCCAAGTGTCGGGTAGGGGGGTAGTCGCGAGATGGTCCTTGAGCTCCTCACTGAGCCCCCATCGATACATCACTCGGAGCACATGATCTGGCCAATTGAGATCTACCGCCAGCTGTTGGAACTTGGTAACATAATCAAGTAAGGGGCCCTTACCCTGTTTGAGTCCCATGATAGCAGTCTCGGCGTCTTTTACCCTATGCGGATAATCAAAAAGAAAGGTAAACTCTTGTATGAAGCGGGGGTAATCTTGCAGGAGGCTGATTTTACTGGTAAGCAAGGGGGTGGCCCAGGCCAAGGCATGACCCTCCAACAGACCAATGATGAACGCAACCTTGCGCGCATTGGTATTATATGTCTGTGGTTGCATGGTAAACGCTAACTCACAGAGGGCCAGAAACCCCCTAAATTGTCTGCGGTCTCCTGTATATTTGGTGATCTTAGGCCCCTTGGGTTCGCGAAGCAGGTGGCCCACGTTTTCCCCCAGGGCTGCTGCCTCAGCTTGAGGCACGGGTGGGGCACCGCTGCTCCCCCACTGGCTTGTTGGTCCTTCAAAACTTTTACCTCCATCGCTAAATATTTAACAATATGTGTAAGTTCCTGAACCTCTGCATAAAGCTGCTCCATAGCCTGCAGAGTTCTCAAGCACTGTGACCGAAGGGAAGTTTTTAAAGGCTGGTGATTCTGTGGGGAAGCGGGAAAAGTGGTAGGACCCTCGGGGTACTGGGTAAGGGGGCCACGGGGGGGGGACACGTATCCACTTGCTGGAGCAACGGGAAGCAGCAGGCTCTGGTGGAAAAACAAGCCCTCAGGTTGGAATAGGGCTACCAGGATGGTTAGTCCCCAGCCTGTATCATCATTGGGCACTGGGGCAATCACAGGCCTTACTTGCTGCAACCTGCTCGCATCCACACAGGGAGAAGGGAAGGGGCTGGAGGAGTGAGGCTCTTGAGGGGGGGAGGTGCAGAGGGCCCAGGGAGGGAAAGAGGAGGGATAGGGCTCTTGCTCGGAGGGAACACCCAGGCACCCATGCTCCCCCGATGCTACTGGAATACCCACTCACCTCAGTAATCCTTGGACTGCAAGCACTCACCCATGCACACGCACACATGCTACTCTCACTCCGCTCAGCCACACACGGTTAGGTCAAAGAGTCAAAGAGATCCACAGCACAAGGCACAATAGGGGGCCAGTCTCATGGGCACACCAGGCTCCGATCACCAGCAATGCACCCATCTCAGAAGTGGCCTTTTATCCTGTTCCCCCAGGGCGTTGCTGGAGCCGCGCTGAGCGGCGCAATGGAGGGGGCGTGTCTGGTGCCGGTACGGCGTGCATCTTGGTTCTGCCCCCTGGAGCATCGGCGTGCAGCCGGGGCAGACTGCTGCAAGGTTTTCTTGGTGGAGGCATGGATTTCGGGGGTTTCCTGGGAGGGAGCCGGACTGTGGGTTCAGTGCCTGAGATGGGGGTTGCTGGGGGTGTGGGAGCCCCTATCGCGGGGACTGGCGCTGTTGGGGTTCGGCTGCTGCGGGCCCCGGACCCCTGCCTCCTTACACTACCTGGCGCTTTACAGAACAATAAGATAGACATGGTCCCTTCCTACAGCTTACAATCTAATAGACATGGAGGAGGGAGACAAGGAGAGGGGTCATAGGGAGAGACAATGGATAAATAACATTCAAGCAGATTCAAACTCTCAGGTGCACGTGCTTGGTTTGGTTGCGGTTAGGCAGAAGTCTGTGGGGAGGGCAGACAGTCAATGTTGAAAGGAAAGCTCTAACAGGCATCAGGAAAGGCGGCGAGGAAGAGATGGGTTTTGAGGAGGGATCTGAAAGTGCGGAGGGAGGAGCAAGGGGGATGTGGGCAGGGAGGGAGTTCCAGGAATGGGAGGCAGCAAGGAAGAAGGGATGAACGCGGTTAGGGGAGCAGGGGAGATGAGGGAGAGTGAGGGAGGGGGCAGAAGAGGAGCGAAGAGTGCATGCAGGAGTGTGTAAGGAGAGTAGGGCTGAGAGGTAAGGGGGAGCCAAGTTGTGAAGGGATTTGTAAGTGAACACCACGAGTTTGTGAAGGATGTGTTTGGGAAGGGGGAGCCAGTGAAACAAGGAGAGGAGAGGCTGTACATGGTCAAAGTGAAGGGCTGAGTGGATGATTCTAGCAGTGGAGTTTGGGATGGAGATAAGGGGGGACAGGTGAGGGTGGGGGAGGCCAGTAAGGTGGAGGTTTCAGTAGTCAAGGTGAGAGATGACCATGACATGAACGAGGGTCTGGGCTGAGGAGACAAAGAGAAAGGGACGAATCCAAGCAATGTTGTGGAGGGCAAAGGGACAGGACTTGGCAACAGAGTCAATGTAGGGTTTAAAGGAAAGGTGAGTATCAAAGGCAAAGCCCAAGCTATGGGCTTGGGGAACGAGGCAGATGGTGACCCCATCAATAAGGATGGACAGGGAATAGGGAGAGGAAGGGTAGGGAGGAAAGATAAGGATTTCAGTCTTAGCCATGTTGACCTTGAGCTGACATTGGGACATTAGGTGAAGATATCAGAGAGACAGTTGATGAGGCGAGCTTGGATAGAAGAGGAGAGAGAAAGGGGTTGGAGAGATAGAGTTGAGTGTCATCAGCATAAAGGTGATATTGGAAGCTGTGGGAGGCAATGATTTTGCCAAGGGACAAGGTGTAGATAGAGAAGAGGAGAGGGCCCAGGTCAGAGCCTTGGGGAACCCCAACCAAGAGTGGAGGGAGGAGGCGTTAGAATTGGGAAGAGACACATTGAAGGAGCAGTCAGAGAGGTAGGAGGAGAACTAGTCAAGAACAGAACCGCAGAAGCCTAGGGAGCAAAGAGAGTCCAGTAGGACTGAGTGGCAAAGACAGCAGAGAGGTCAAGGAGGACAAGAATGGAATAGTAGCGCTTAGATTTGGTGACAAGTAGATCATTAGTGATCTTGACAATGGCAGTTTCAGTGGAGTGAAGGGGGTGGAGTAGAGTGGAGCGAAGCCAGATTGGAGAGGGTCCAGGGAGGTATTGGCAGAGAAGAGGTCTACGCAGCGGGAGTAGACAACACATTCCAGAAGCTTAGAGGCGAAGGGTAGGAGGGAGACCAGCTGGTAACTAGAGGGGTCAGAGGCGTTAAGAGTGGACATTTTGAGGATGGGAGAGACAGTGTCATGCTTGAAGGCAGAGGGGAAGGAGCCAGTGGAGAGGGAGAGATTAATAACATGTAAAGGGGGAGGGGGCGACAGTGGGAGCAATGGAGGTCAGGAGGTGGGAGGGGATTGGGTTGAGAGGGCAGGTTGAGGGGTTGAAGGAAGAGAACAAAGAGGAGATTTCCTCAAGGGAGGCAGGAGGGAAGGAGGAGAGGAGAGAGGGGGTCGGGGTAAGGGGTGGTGAGGGAGCGGGGAGAGGAGACGGGTGGGAAGCAATTCCTGGCAGATCTTGTCAATCTTTGAAGTGAAGAATGACGCGAGATCCTGAGCAGAAAGGGAAGAGGGTGGAGGGGGCGGGGGGACTTGATAAGGGAGTCAAAGGTGGAGAAGAGGCAGAGGGGGTCATGAGAGTAGGATTCATCCCAGGAGGCATAGTAGTGTTGCCTCACCAGGGAGATAGCGGAAGAGAGGTAGGAGAGGCAGGAGAGGCAGAATTTATAGTGAGGGAAGTCAGGGTGGGAGTGGGATTTGCGCTGGAGGTGTTCAGCAGCTCGGGTGCAGGATCGGAGGTAGCAGTTAGTAGGGGTGAGCCAAGGACAGGGGTTTTGGTGTCAAACAGGTAGGAGGAGAGGGGGGCAAGAGAGTGGAGGGTCATGGCAACAGAGGTACTGAGAGAAGAGATGACGGTGTCATGGGAAGAGGTGGAGAAAACAGGAGGGGGGAGAGGGAGGAAGGAAAGTCTAAAGGGTTGATAGCTTGCAAACCACAGAAGGGGCGTGGAGCTGGGGAAGAAGATGGGGGTTGGTGGGAGAGGTTGAAGGAAGTGATGTAATAGTCAGACATGGGACAAAGATCAAAGGAGAGGTCAGCAACAGGACAGTTTCTGGAGAAGATGAGGTCAAAAGAGTGGCCACCGGTGTGGGTGGGGAATCAGTCCAGAGGCGGAGATCAAAGGAGGAGGCTAGGGAGAGAAAGTAGGAGATAGAGGTCTGGGAACACGGATGTTGAAGTCACCAAGAATGAGAGTGGGGTTATCATCGGAGAGGAAGAAGGTAAGCCAGGATTCAAAGTTCGGGAGAAAAGAGGAAAGGGGACCAGGGAGGCGGTAGATGAAAACAACACAAAGTTGAAGGGGAGAGTAGAGACGCACAGAATGAGCCTCGAAGGAGGGGAAGGAGAGGAAGGGGAGAGGGGCTGGAATCAACAGGGATTGACAAGGAGAAGGCCCATGTCACCACCCTGGCCTTCGGGGCAGGACTGGTGAGAGAACAAAAGGCCTCCAAAGGAGAGGATGTCAGGGGTGACAGAGTCAGAGGAAGAGATCCAGGTTTCAGTAAGTGCAAGGAATTGAAAGTAGTGAGAAAGGAAGAGGTCTTGTATGAAGGAGGCT
The DNA here is from genome assembly GCA_003113815.1 of Sphenodon punctatus. Lineage (NCBI taxonomy): Eukaryota > Metazoa > Chordata > Lepidosauria > Sphenodontia > Sphenodontidae > Sphenodon > Sphenodon punctatus. The sequence goes on along the minus strand of QEPC01015429.1, from coordinate 1,112,651 downwards.
ATATTAATGGAAGAACGGCAGTTCCAGAGGGAGCAGGAAAAGGGGAGTTGAAGGGAAGGCAGGGGATGTGGATGAGGTTGGGGGATGTGGAGCGATGGGGCTTGCAGGGATTGTGTAAGGGTGGGTGGAGGGGAGGAAGGGGCTTGCAGGGAATGGTTGGGGGGGTGAGGGGGAGGAGGGGAAATAGGCAAGGGGGAGAATAAGGGGCAGGGAGGTTGGATAAAGAGTGATGGCTGAGGGAGAGAGAGAATCAGGGGAGACAGCAGCAGTGGGAGAAGGAGAGGGGAGATGGAGGGTAAGGGACTGAGGGAGATAAGAGGAGACATTCTAGTGGTTGGTATTCATGGTAGCAGAGGGGATAACCAGGCCTTTGGATGGTGCCGGAGAGTCCAGGCGACGGCCAATGTTGTTATATAAATTTGCTTTTTTTATTGATCATTTGCAGTACTACATAGTTATATTGATTTATAATATAGTTAACACATTGTCATTTCATATAGCGTAGAGCTAGGGCATAGAGATGAGAGCAACTGTTCACGTTTTGAAGGGAAATACTGACCTTTCTGGAGTGCTTGTGAGTATCTGTTGGTACTTCATCAGTTTCTGGTAATTCCACCCTTCTGCAATATTTCTGTCATTTTGCCACATTCTGGGATTTCTCCTCATTCTCTGGAACTTTTTTTTTGGCATTTTGTCACTTTTCAGGACTTTTTGTCACTTTCTGGAACTTTTTTGTCACTTTTCCAGGAATTTTACAACAGTTTACAGCAGTTTTATAGCACTTTTATGGCAATTTCAAGCACTTTTTCGGTGCTTAGCTTGGCAAGGTTTTGTCTCCACAGCTCCCGGGGTTGCAAGTGGGCCACACACAGGTCTTGGGACCAGCCCATGGCAGCTCCACCCAACTTGCAAAAATAATGGAAAATGATGAAAAAGCAGTGGGATAGACAGTAGGTTTCCACATCATGTGAATCTCAGCAAATGCTCTGCTTCTGATGGAAACAGCACTCACTGAGATTTTTTGTTTCAGGTTTACCTAGATTCAGTGTCATACTATAACTATATAGAATAGATGGGTATATATTTTTCGTAGAATTATAACTTATTGTGATATTAGTTTCACTCTATTGTATTAAATAAAATCCTATTTAAAAAACTCTAAGCCAGGACTAGCGCTTAATGCAGAGGGTGCTATTGCCATAATGTTTCAGTTCTCATAGTGAATTGGACTATTCCTTCAGCCATTATTATACACCTGGATATCCAGAGTCAAGCCAGGCATATGTAATTATGTATGTATCTTGATTTCTACCCCTACCGCAGAAGGCTCTGGGTGACTTATGTAGACAGAAAATTCTGCCAACCCTCAATGAAAAACAACCCACCCCTTTTTGTTATATTCTCTTGACAAAAGGGTAACACAGGGTGCTATGGATTGTGCTATAAATGGACACTGAGCACCTTCTTCTATGACTGGGCTGTTTCCTGCATGGATCCCTACTGCCAGGGAAAAGTCAGAAGACTATGTGCTGTGAACAATAAAGTGGGTGAAACCCTGAGATTTTCAAGTGCCTAGTACTTTATTTTGGGGAAACCTGAGGTATGGGCTATGCAACACGGACCAGAATGACTTATGTTCTGGGACATTATGCACTTGAAAAGAATTCTTTTAATAATTATTCCTTTCTCTTTTAATGAAAATACTGTTAATGCTGAGCTACTAAGAGATAAGATAAAATTTAACAATCAGGCTGGCGGCTGATTCTTTACTAATCTTTCAATTAATTAAGCAATAATGGCTGAGATGGATGCCATTTCTTGGGGGATTATTATGGAAGGAGTGGGAGGTGATGAGGGCTGTTAATTAACCCCAGATGGTTATTAATCCATAGAAAAGTCTCTGCTCTGAGACTTCCATAGCTGCTAATTAAATACAGTTTACAACATTTTAAAATGAAACTTTCATGGGTTATTTAGGCAACATTCTTCCTGTGACCCAAGCTTTCATTCTGGACCCAATGTGGCAGGAACTGGGATTCCCGTTATTGATGGAGTCCAGGCCCCTCTGTTCAATCAGGTTCACCATCTTGGAATGCTTCTGGAACTCTTGTTGTGCTTGGATTGTCAGGTTGCAGCAGTGGTCAGGAGCGGTTTTCACCAACTCCGTGATTTTCCTACTCCGCAATCCTCAGTAGGATTGCAATGGAAAATGTGCAGCGGGGTGGGGGGAGAGCTTTCACAGAACAAACCCTACACATGCTTTGCCTTCTATATCCTTTCACAGAGGCATATCATGTATGGAAAGTATCATCGGAAAGTGCACTCCATCTGAAGCCTTTTTTTTTTCTGATTTGCATCTTGCCACTGTCATCCATGCTTTCATCACCTCGAGGCTAGATTACTGCAAAGCACTCTATGTGGGGCTGTCCTTGATGACTGTTCAGAAGCTGCAGCTGGTGCAGAATGCAGCGGTGCACCTCCTTTTGGGGATGAGTCATTAGGAGGGCATTACACCGGTGCTCCGAAGACTGCACTGCCTCACTCCCTATAGCTTTCTGGGCACAACTCAAGGTGCTGATTTTTACTTTTAAAGCCCTAAATGGTCTGTCCCCAGATATCTGAATGGCCGCCTATCCTTCCATATCCCATTTTAGCCCCTGAGAAAGGCCAGGAGCACCTCCCTGTGTGTGCTCTCTGTTATCCTTGTTCATAGGTGAAGGGCTTGCAGGGGGCCATTCTTGCTTGCTGCCCCAGTCCTTTGGAGGTTTTTGCCCCAGTCCTTTGAACTCCCTTCTCCTGGAGGTTTGTTTGAGACAGAGTCCAAGCCTGAGCATCTTCTGGAGTCCATGTCAAAAAATCTTTATTTGAAAAGGCAGGCAGGGATAGGATATTGGAGTGGAGTTTGGTGGGTGGTTTTGGGGTAGGTTTATTAGAGGGGGTTGGGTAGGGAGATGGTATTGGGTGAGTTTTATGGGGCGTTTAGGGTCTTTATTGTACCCATTTTAATTGTTTTTTATGGATTGTAAACCACCCTGAGCCTCAGGGAAGTGAGGCATATAAATGATGACATCTTACAATGACCTGAGATCTCGCAGCATAAAAGGGGAATTCTGCATTCACACATTACAAAAATTGCTGAATCATTATACTTGGTAATCTCTCCGGCTATTATAACAGCCCATTTTTGTAATGTGTAAGCAGCCTAATGGATCCCACTGTATCTTTTGTGACTTCGTTTCCAGTTTTGTTCTGTTCCAATGAATTCTCACAGCTACCAACTTCCTTGAATTTTAATGTCCCAGTTCTTGCATCAGGTGACGGAGAAAGGGGACTCAGCAAGGAGCACAGGAAGCAGGAAGGATTTCACACAACTCTGGTTTATGCTATTACCCACCCTTTGTGCCATCACATGAGACAGGACATTGGCCCCTTTTTGCCCCTCTGGCAACAAGAAAGCACAAGGTGATTAAACCTGTATAATTGCAAGAGTCTGTCTTCTCTCCGATGGAAGACTTGGTGGACATGGCTCTGCAACAATCCCGAGAGATCTTTCTGTTACACCTGGTAAATCTGGTCATGTAGTTAACTGCATATCTGTCAAATCAATATGGTACATGAGCCATAGACTGAATAAATTCTGCCTCATGAATCATCTATTCGGTGGCTTTTTAAAATCCTATTTTACTGGTGAGGAATGGAGATATAGAGTTTAAGTCACCGCCCACACAAACACTATCAAGTTGATATTTGCCTGGAGCAAGCAAACTGCCTCATTACCACCTCATTGCCCATCTGTTGCTGAGGACCATCATTTTGTGTGAATTTGGCATATAGCAATTTGGAAATGGCCTTGGAATGTTTGGAACACATTTCTAAGGACAAGAAACTTGCTAGTGATAGGAGTGAATATCAGCCCATCTCTCAGCTTCCAGTTCAAGAATGGAACTCTCCCACCCATCAGCGGGTAGCATCTTTGTGGGGGCCAGAATGGAGTACTGCAAATGGGAGAGGAGCAAGGACACCTCACTGTCTGGGGTCTGCTCACCTCTTGTCACTCACTGACCACCTGAAGCCTGTTGGCCTATAGCCAGGTGGGGAGAGTTGTAGGGGTGGACCACCAGGCTTGTTTAAATAACCTGGACCCCCCTGGCCAGCCCTCTGTGTTCAGCTGCTCAGGAGAAGCAGAAAAAGTCACCAGGCAAGTGCAATGAATCCAGGGAGTTGTTCATGGGAGTGTCGAAGGGGGTTTGTACAAGAAATTTTGTCCAATTGAAAGAGTCCAATTGATGCCACTATAACATGAATTATGGCCCAGACCATAAATATTGGATGATAGATTGTATGAATTAGAGCCTTTTCAGCCATGCTCATATGTGATATGAGGGGCAAGGATAACATGTAGAATATCCAGAGTTACGATGTAGTAGTCTGTAATGTGTGTGGTAGTATTATTGAAAGATAGCAATTATGTGGTAGTATCTTTTAGGGGACTATGTGATACAGGCTTACCATGTAGTATCATTGTGTCTGGGCACTGGTCTGGGCACTGGTTTGGGGTAAAACTCCCAGTGCACTCTCATGCCTCCCTGAAACCCAAAAACACTTTCTGATCAATCTTGTGAGGGGGCAGTGCTCTCCAAAACCTCAGAATTACAATGTCAAGGGAAGATCAGTTGGGAATAGGATATTGTGTGGTAGCTACTGCGTCAGATAAATTCAAATGTGTTTCTATGTACTGTCTTAACAAATCATTCAACTTGTCAAAAGAAAATGATTTTATGTATGATTAAAAGCATTTCACACATACTTCCTCCTTCCTTAGACTGTGTCCTAGCTGACTCACGCGTTCTCGCGCACGGGGGGGGGGGATATATAGGCACGTGCCCCCACGGATTTTTGTAAGCCTTATAGAACCCCTGTCCATCCCCCACTTCTATTCCTGCCCTCCCTATTATCAACAGTTACCAGTCACCTAAGGCCTTTGTCTTTAGATTTTCGAGGTAGGGAAACTTCTTTGGCTGGCACTGCAACAGTTTAATTTTTTTTTTTTTTTTTACTGCAAGATGTGTTAAAATATTGTTTCTATAATTTAGAACAACAAAATAAAACAAGCCTACTAATTAACAAAAAACACAAACACATCCCCTTAGGATCGGAGCTACCGAGGTGGCAATACTATTGTATTCGGAAGATGATGTCCTATTGTCAAGGACACGTGTGGGGTTAAAAAGACAGTTACAGGCATTAGGCAAATTTTGCTCGCAAACTTTTTGGAGATTAATCACCAAAAAACCAACGTGATGGTCTTCTCCCCTAAGCGGAAGATCAATAAATGGTCCATGGATGGACATGAGCTGGAACAGGTGACTATATATAGATATCTAGGTGTGATTTTCCAGGCCAGTGGTTGTTGGGGAACCCATGTAGCTGCGGTACGCAGGCAGGCGATGAAAGTGGGGAAAGGCCCAGGGATGAGGCAATCCCTCATAAGTGAGGTAAGTGAGACCTAGACCGTTTGAGGATATTGTGAGCGTATTATGAGAATACTATGTAAAATTTTATCTAAAGAGTTACTAAAATGCAAGTAAATTACATTCACTGTGTTCTCCTTGTTCACAAAAATCAGTTCTGATTTCAAAGAAGGCAAATGAGTTGGTTTGGCATGATTTATTCTTCATAAACCCATGATGACTGCTAGTAATAATTCCTGTCCTGCAGATGCTTACAAACTGAATGTTTTATCATTTGCTCCTGTACCTTCCTGTATACACTGAGGTCAAACTGACTGACCAATCATTTCTTGCCTTTATTTCATTAGCCTTCTTTAATATAGGCACAATATTTGCCCTTCCCTAGTCCTCTGAGACCTCATCTGTCATCCAGAACTTTGTACATATAATTGCCAGGGAGCTTGAGATTACTTAAACTAGTTTATTCTAGTAGATGGTGACTACCCTGGGATACATTTCATTGGATCTTGCTGATTTGGTTAGCTAAATATCAATAAACTAGGTATGTGTGAACAGAACAGGGATCAGATATTCAGCTGTTCAGCCGTTCATCCCAGAAACTAAGTTCGGGTTCATGGGTTCGGTCCCACGGAGTTTGGAAGGTTTGGCCACATCATAGGCTTGGGGTGCTCCAGGGGGAGCATGGGGGCATGGCAGGCCATCGGAAACACAGCAGCAGCAGAAGAAGAAGAAGCAGCAGTAGAGACCGGGAAGGCTTGGTACTTTGCACCGCTTGGCCCCCAGGAGTGCACGTGGCACCATGGCTGGCTATCTGAGACCCAGAGGCATCAGCAGCAGCAGAGGCCGGGAAGGCTTGGGACTTGGTGGCTGGCCTGACACCCCTACTTGTCCGGGCATTGCAGGCTGCCAGGTATCAGTGGATCAATAGCAGATATTGGCTTGCCCGGTAGCAGAACTTATGGCAGCAGCGGCAGCAGAAGCAGACAGACACCTTGATGAAAAGCATTGCAACTGCTCCACCAACTTGGCCCCCAGTCTCAGGCGGTGCGGCAAGCAAATGTCCCCTGCCATAGAGAACAGACACCTGCTCTCTGAGGACACTCATTGGTGGTCAGGATAACCGACCCTTGGCCACTTTGGACAGGGCTGGCCACACGTCCCTCCGAGAGCTGTGTCGCCACCATGTTCTTCCCCTCCCATCAACGCTGTCAGTGGTGCAGTAGCAGAAGACAGTTGAGGCCCAGAAGCATCAGTGCACCATGGAGGAGCTGGAGGGGGGGGGCAGCTGCCAAGTCCATCAGCAGCTGCAGGATGTGGAGTGAGGTGTGGCTTTCAAATGAATGCCATGCGCATGTTGGAGAAAATGATTGTGCTCAATGGGCAGCCCTTCTCGGTGGTCAGGGACATGGGGTTTAGGTGCCTGATTGTCTTCGTGGCCACCAAGTTTAAGCTGCCCTCTCACACCACCCTGAGTCAGGCTGTCACTGATACCTGGCAGCCTACAATGCCTGGCCAAGCAGGGGTGGCAGCCACCGAGTCCTGGCTGGGATTTTGTTGCTGCTCTGTTGATGCCTGGCAGCCTGCAATGCCTGGCCATGATGGTGACTAGAACTGGAGAACCCAGCATAGAGTGAGCAGACCTGGAGGCCTGCCAGCACAACCCTGAGTCAGCAGGTGGTGCCAGCCCTCTACCAGGCTTTAAAGGAGCAGGTGAGGTAGCAGCTGGAAGGGGTTGGGGGTGCTACCATCCACTTCACGACCAACCTGTGGTTGAGTAGGAACACACAGCATGCCTACCTGGCAGCGATGATGTACTGGTGGCAGTACCTGGAGGCAGCGTTTGGCAGTGGCAGGAGGGGTCCCAAAGCAGGGTTCCTCCCCATTCCTGATGTTCGAATGGCTTCTGGAGCAGAAAGCCACCTTGAATCAGGTTCAACTGGTGACTGATGGCAGGCCACCTCCAGGGTACTATGAGGCAGAATGGGAGATCCTGGCACACACTTTCTTTGTTCTGAGACTGTTCCTGGCCTTGACAGAGACCATCAGTTCCTCCATAGCCACCATCATCCAGGTGGTCCAGAGTCTCCTCAGGAGACTGGAGGAGATTCTCCAGAGGGGGGATTGTGGCCTTTAGGGCAAGAAGCTGGTGGCAGAGGCAGTTGCCCTGGTATGGCAGCTGAAGGCAGGGTGAAGGTGCGGTTTGATGAGCTCCTGAAGTGGGAGGAATATGTGTTGGCATGCAACCATTCTGGAACCCAGGTTCAAGGGCAGCATGCCATGCCAGACACCACTCTATGACCACTGGAAGGGTGAGCTGGTGGAGAGGGTCTGGCAGGCATAGCGGGCTCTGGAGAGTGAGCGGCAGCAGCAGCAGCAGCAGCAGCAGCAGCAGGAAGCCCCTGGGGATGGTGGGAGTGGGAGAAGCCACCCCTTTCAGCCAGCGGGGTATATCCCTGCCCCCAGCCCTAGCAGTAGCAGCACCAGCAGCAGGCTGAGAAGCACCAGCACCCATATTGCTTCTATATGATGTGGATGGACAGCCCTCCCTACCTGGAATGTAGGCCCCAGAACCCTGATGTTGGTTCCTGGAACTAGAGTGGCAGCTTCTGGAGGTGGTGGTACAACAATCTTCCCTGCCTGTAACTTAGGCCCCAGAACCCTGATGGTGGGTCCTGGGGCTGGAGTGGCTGGCTGCTTCTTGATACAGTAGGATGACAGTTCCCTGTAAGTGGAATAACAGCCCCAGAACCCTGATGGTGGGTCCTGGGACAGGAGTGGAAGCTTCTGGATGACATGGATGGACAGCGATCTCTGCCTGGAATGTATGCCCTGGAACCCTGATGGTGGGTCCTGGGGCTGGAGTGGCTGTTACTTGATGCAGTGGAATGACAGCTCTTTGTGAGTGGAATGACAGTCCCAAAGCCCTGATGGTGGGTCCTGGGACTAGAGTGGCAGCTTCTGGATGACATGGATGGACAGCCCTCCCTGTCTTTTCCGTAGGCCACAGAACTCTGATGGTGAGTGCTGGGCCTGGAGTGGCTGTTACTTGATGCTTTGGAATGACAGCTCTCTGTGAGCGGAATGATGGCCTCAGAACCCTGAAGGTGGGTCCTTGGACTAGAGTGGCAGCTTCTGGATGACATGGATGGACTGCCCTCCCTGTCTTGACCGTAGGCCACAGAACCCTGATGGTGGGTCCTGGGGCTGGAGTGGCTGTTACTTGATGTGGTGGAATGACAGCTCTCTGTCAGCGGAATGACGGCCCCAGAACCCTGAAGGCAGGTCCTGGGAATAGAGTCGCAGCTTCTGGATGTAGTGGTATGACAACCCTTCCTGCCTATAACTTAGACCCCAGAACCCTGATGGTGGGTCCTGGGGCTGGAGTGGCTGTCACTTGATGTGGTGGAAAGACAGCTTTCTGTAAGCGGAATGACAACCCCAGAACCATGATGGTGGGTCCTGGGACTAGAGTGGCAGCTTCTGGATGATGTAGATGGAGCACCCCCTGTGCCTGTAATGTAGGCCCCATTACCCTGATGGTGGGTCCTGGGGCTGGAGTGGCTGTTACTTGATGCAGTGGAATGGCAGTTCTCGGTGAGTGGAATGATGGCCCCAGAACTCTGATGGTGGGTCTTGGAACTAGAGTGGAAGCTTCAGGATGATGTGGATGGCCTGCCCTTCCTGCCTGGAATGTAGGCCTCAAAGCCCTGAGGGTGGGTCCTGGAGCTGGAGTGTCTGGATGCCTCTGAATTCTGAATTGCTGTTTGTTTCTTGATGCAGTGAAATGACAGCTCCCCATGAGTGGAATGATGTCCCCAGAACCCTGATGGTGTGTCCTGGGACTGGAGTGGCCGGCACCCCTACTCGGCCGGGCATTGCAGGCTGGCTGGAATTGGTGGAGCAGCGGTAGAGGCCCGGTGAGGGCTTGGTAGTTGGCACCCCTGCTTACCAGGCATTTCAGGCTGGCTGGCATCAGTGGAGCAGTGGCAGAGGCCCGGCCAGGACTTGGTGGCTGGCACCCCCACTCATCGGGGCATTGCAGGCTTAGGTCGTACTCAACCGAACTCAAGAAGCTCTACTGAAAAGTGGTCATGCTTTGCCTGGTGGTGAACCTCGTTTTCACCCAGCCCCACCCACCAGTGCACTCATCCGAGCTATGGCTGTCTACAAGATTGAGGAGAAAATGGCTGACATGCAGCAGCAGCAGCAGCAGGAGCAGCAACAGCAGCAGCAGCAGCAGCAGCAGACAATGACATTGGATTTCCAGGGCACAGTAACTGCAGCTGGCACCCCTGCTCATCCGATGGTTGCAGGCTGGCTGGAATTGGTGGAGCAGCAGCAGAGGCCCAACCAGGGCTCAGTCACTGGTACCCCTGCTCAGCTGGGTTTTGCAGGATGGCTGGCCTCAATGTGGGACACTTGCGGACAATGAAGTGAAACAACAGCCCTTCCTGCCTGGAACCTAGGCCCCAGAACCCTGACAGTGGGTCCTGGGACTGGAGTGGCCAGCACCCATGCTCAGCCGGGCATTGCAGGCTGGCTGGCATTGGTGGACCAGTGAGGCTTTGTGCCTGGGGGAAAAGTTGAAGCATGAGGGAGCCCAGGCATATCCATGGCTAGGGCATTTGATGGGATTGCTACGCTATTTGGGCTTTTCACTCCAGGACTTTCAGAGCCACTCGTTCCCCTTTATGAAAAGAGCTATAGAACAGCGGTCAAAGGATGTGGCAATGCAGGAAGACCTTGCGGCTCTTGGGAGATGGAAGGTAGTCCCCCTCCTGGCTGTTAGTAAGGTATGATTTAGAAGAGAACCTTACCTGGATATTTTGAGCAACAAACAATTGAGGCGCTACTATACTTTACTATGATTTGAGTCGGTTCAATCTGCAGTTGTGGAGGGCGGGTTTGCCAAGGTCCCCTATGAGGAGCGTAAATGTTTGTGCTCCCTGGCAGAAATTGAATCAGGGGAGTACATTCTCTTTAGGTGTCCCTATTATACTCATCTGAGGGAGACCTGGCTGGCTCCAGTGTTAGGGGGCAAGAAGCTTAGTTACTCGGACTCCCTTATATATCTGACTAACCTGTTACAGCCCTAAGATCTTTGTTCTGTCGCAACATTCCTTTTGCTGGTAGGCAAAAGGCAGGCAAAAATTTGCAATCATTTGCTTAACTTAGGAAAGCTCAGTAGCCATTAGACTGGTGTGGATGGTGTGGATAGCAACTAGGAGGTATGTACTACTAGGAAGGTGAATGGTCTTTGCTTCTTTAGGACATTTCCCTGGTAATGTCAATGTAAATGGTAGGTTCCGCTTAGATGTCCCTTACTATATGATTTCTATTCACATATTTATGACCTTTGATATTTATTTATGACCTCTGACCATTGATAGGTATGTTATGTTGTATTTTGTGTATATGTTTTATGTTTATTTTCTGGTTTGTCAAGTTATTGTTGTGTGTACGTGTGTATTTGTCTGGCCATGACGAAAGCCAGTGCCGAATAAACAATTGGATTTGATTTGATTTTGTGGATCAGTGGCAGAGGACCTGCCAGGGCTTGAGGCCCAGCACCCCTGCGAGGCCGGGCATTTCAGGCTTCCATCCTACTCTCAGGATCTCAACAAACTATTCTGCCAATTGGTCAAGCCTTGCCCAGTTGTGAATCACATGGCCACCCAGTAGCAGACATTGGATTGTCATGGCACAGTACCCGTGGCACAGCAGAGACAGCAGAAGCAGACATTGGGTTTCCTGGGCACAGAACCAGTGGCACAGACAGCAGAGGCAGCATTGGCAGCAGCAGCAGACATTGGATTGCCGGGACACAGAACCCATGGCACAGACAACAAAAGAAGGCATTGGCAGCAGTAACAGACTTTGGATTGCCCGCTAGCAGAACCCATAGCACAGACAGCAGAATCAGCATTGGCAGCAGCAGCAGAAATTGGATTTCCGAGGTACAGGAGTCATGGCACAGACAGCAGAGGCAGCACTGGCAGCAGGAGCAGCAGAAATTGGATTGCCAAGGCACAAAACCCATTGAATACCAGAGACGGCAGCAGCAGGATTTGCCTGTGTGCAGCACCCATGGAGCCAGGATGGTAGGATTTGCAATGGAAGAACTCCCATACAGCAACAGACGGCAGCAGAAGGATTGCATGGGCACATCTGAATTTGCCAGAGCAGAGCACCCATGGACCAGCAGACAGCAGCAGCAGGATTACCAGGCCAGTGGGACACATCACTAGGGATGTGTGAATGCGGTTCTGGCGTTTTGTGGTGAGCCCGAACTCAGCCCGTTCGGATGGCCGAACCGAATGCCTGAACCGAATGCGGAAGTGGTTGAATAGTTCAGCCACGTTCGGGTGCGTTCGGCGGTGTTTGGGCAGGAAAAACGTGACTGGAAGGCCCAGGAAGGGCGGGGGGCAGCTGAGCAGCAGACTTCCTGGTGCCAAGGGTGGAGAGGCTTGGACTAGCAGCCAATCTGCCCAATCACCATCCCTCTTTTCCACAGACCACTTGCCTAGCAGTCTGCAATTGGCCATGGACTAGGCTGCACAGAGACAACCGGGGTTGTGGTAAGTCGGATGCAGCAAGTAACAAAAGTCATTGCCCTCCCCCCTTCCAATTCCTTCTGAGCTAGTCACTGATCATGTCAGCAGGCATTTTCAGAAGTCTCCCTCTCCCAGCAGTTTGTGTTCTAATCCATTGCCATCCTCCTCCTATTTCTCCCATTCCCACACATTTACCGCCATAGTTTCATTTATTTAGATTAGATAGATTTAGGTGTTATTTTTATTTTTTGCCCCTCCCTGTGTTCTTTCCCCCTACCCTCCATTGAATCCTTCCCTCCTCCCTGTATATATTCCATCCATGATTCCCTTCCCCTGTTTATGAATTTATTTAAGAGTAGGATTAGATTGATTTAGGTTTTATTTCAGTTTTGTACCCCTCCCTGTGTTGTTTGTTGTGAGCTGTCTGTGTTCCCCCCCATCACTATGTATATATATCAATCAATCAATCTTTATTGTTTCCAGCAGTTCTGCTATAACAATGTATCAAACTAAAACAAAAAAGAAAAAGGGTGCATACAGGAAAGAAAAATACAATACAATTAAAATGGATTAAGCCAAATAAAATAAAATTGAGTAATCTATTTAAATCAGCAATCCAGTTAGGTTTAGAGTCTGCAGTAAACTCTTGTACAGGACCAGAAATAAAATAAAAATAAAAATAAAAATAAAAATAAAAATTAAAGCAGTGATTAAATCTAACCATTAGTCAGAATCTCTCTTGCTCTTCTTTAAATTAATAAATAAGAATTTTATTAGAACCAAGACCTAACATAAGTATTTAAATTCATTACTCTCTTCTAGGTATGGCTTAAAGTCAGCAAGTTTGGGTATAGTAATACTATTAGTTCCCATGCAACTGTAGTGTCACATTTAATGGGCGATTGATCCAGCAGAATCAAATGTGCTGTTATAGCCACAAACAACTATATCCCAAGTAGTAATAATAAAAGAGATTAGTTATATGATTTTCATCCTTTTCTCAACCAGTAGAAGATAAAAAGCAATTGCTTTATTAGCTTGCATATCAGATGCTCCCATCAGGACTTTCAATTTCTCCTCATTAGAATCCTTAGAATCTACAAATAATGTATTTATCCAAATTTCTCTAAGATCCTCGAATTTTGAACAATAGAAAATGATATACATCAGTGTTCCAATTCTTGGGAAGCTCATGAGCAGAGTTTCATATCGTATGGCGTCCCATCTCTCCTTCCCCTAGTTACAGCTGTTTCAAATTGCTCAAACTGCATTAGGGTAATCTATCTTCTTAACCTAGGGTCTTGAATTTGAGCCAGATAAGTTTCTAAAGAGATTCGTTGCTTAACCAAAGGGTACAGAGATCCAGTCTTATTAGTCTTAATTTTTCTCAGCTCTATCTCTGCCACGTGAGAATGTACTCTAGATTTAAGCTCATCTTTATCTAAGGCAAGTTCAGGCAATCCTAGATCTTTAGAGGGAAAAGCAATATCTGCCGCTAGCTTTTTAATTCCTGCCCACCAATTATACTGTATGCTTTCCGAATAGTGCCTTTTGTTCCGCATAGCATTTGAGCGCAAGGGGAAAAGAACTTCCTTGTCTCAGTTTCCGCCAATAGAAGAGCGCTCTGAGCTTAAACTGTGCAGTTACTGGTAAAAAAAACCTGTCTCTGCTCATAACAGTGGAAGGAGTGTTGACTTGGGAACACCGAGTAAGCTTCTGAGGAAATGGTTCTGAGGTATCTCCAGTCTATTTGTATAACCTGTAAAGGTAATCTCTGCCCCATATAAAAGTTAAGAGAGGATCTTAGCTGTAAAAATATCAATTGTTTGCTCTATAGTTACTGAAGGAGAGGATCTATGTAGCCACAAAATGGGTGCAAGTAACTGTAGCGCTTTAGCAACTAAATTTTCATTGTTAGGTCTCCAGGACTGCGAGGATGACAAAACCATACCCAGATAAGTATATCAAGATGTCTGTAAAATTTCCGTAGGGCCGATCCTCCATTTATATTTTGGACAGACCGTCCCAACTGTCATCACTTTAGAATTACTGAAATTCACTGCTAGAAGATTTTCCAGACAGAAAATATTCAGGGTATCTAAAGCTTGCTGTAGGCCATGTTTTGTTTAGGATAATAAAACAATATCAACTGCGTACATCAGAATCGAAAGAGGTCTAGATTCTATTAAAGGAGGTGTAGAGTTTGCAACATCAACCCTCTGGACCAAGTCATTGATGAATAAATTAAATAAAATAGGGGCCAGCAGGCATCCTTGGCGGACTCCCTTCTGAAGTAAAAAAGACTTGGTAATGTGGCCATTTGAATCTGTCCTTATGACTGCTCTAGAGTTGGTATGGATATTTATTATTATTTTCAGCAGCTGTTGATTAATCCCCATCATTACTAGCTTACATCAAAGAATTCTTCTAGGGACTGAGTCAAAGGCTTTAGACAAATCTATAAATGCCAAGTATAATTTGCCTCTTGTCACATGCACATATTTATCTACCACGTGTGTGAGAATAAAGCAGTTGTCAATTGTAGACCTTCCTTGACGGAATCCTGCTTGTTCCTCTGCTAAGGGAACCTGAGACTGCATCCACTCTTCTAGGAATTATAGTAATACTCGTGTATATAATTTACTTACAATAGGCACTAAACTAATCGGTCTATAAGTAGCTGGGTCTTTCGGATTTTCTTTTTTAAAAATAGGAATGATGATAGCTAGCGTCCATAATTCTGGTGTAAGTTTACATTGGTTTATAGTTGAAAAGTACATTGCAAGGAGTGGGGCCCACCAGCTAACATTTTCTTTAAATAGTTCAGGTGGCAGTCCATCTGCACCTGCAACTTTACCAGATTTAAGTTTATTAATACTCTCTCATACATCCATCTGGCTAACCACAGGGAGAGGAGAAGTTGGTATATCTTTAGTGAAAGCATAAAATTCAGAGTCATTACTCTGAGGTGCTTCCTCACCAAGGGGATCAGAAAATAGCTGTGTATAAAAGGAGATCCATTGCTCATCTGTAACTTAAGCAGGATCAAAGACCTTACCCTTATTAATTGAATTCTTGACAATCTTCCAAAATCTAGCAGAATTTTTCATTCTTGCAGCAATCTGTAACTCCGCCCAGATTTGTGAAGATTTTATTTCTCTTTTAGCCCTTAACAGCTTATGGTAGTTTTTCCTCTTTAGTATGCAGTCTTCCCAATCCTATCTTAAGTATAATCTAGTCCAAGATTTCCTAGCTTTGATTAACTGGGCCTTTGCCTCCCTACAGTCTTGGTCATACCAACTGTTAGTATTATGCTTTTTGCCAGCTACCTTAAGAGGAACTTTCCTAATCAGGTGTGGCAACAACTGGTTCATAATACTGGTTAGCAGAGTATAGATTTCAAAGTGATTATCTGTCTTTAGGACAGCTTCTCGTAAATTAAGAAAGTCACAAGAATACAATACTTGAGTGATTTTGATCGAGTCTGTAAAGTTCCATTTAACTGGGAGATTCGTATACACTAAAGTGAAGGTGGGCGAACACGATGCGACCGCTTTGGGGAGGAACAATTCAAGTTGAAGAGGCGCATGAATGCTCTCAGGTCTTTGCAACACTGTAAAATCCTTAATATTTGCAAAGCTTTCAGGGAAGGTCAGCATATAGCCTATAATGCTTGTTCCCATGATGGAATCATAGGTTTATTCACGATAGGAGTCTGATCCTATTCTTCCATTGATAACTAAAAGACCAGATTCAGCTAATAATTGCATTAGTTTCTCCCCATGTTTATTTAGGATCAAATCTTTAGAAATACATGAGGGGATTTTTAAGAATGAACAGATCTACTATTTCTGTGAATTGTGTGCCCATTCATGCATTAAAATCCCCCATTACTAGTATCATTGCATTAGGGTTTTATTGGCGTAATGACTCTGTGAAACTATTAAGTTGATCCCAAATCATGGATGAATAATAATGCGAGGCTTCAAGCGGAATGTATAAGTTAAGTATTACATAGGTTCCTTTATCGGGCCCTTTTAATTCCAGAGCCAAAGAATTCCTGAAGGAGATTGGTATTAGTCTAACACTAGCCTGAAATTTGGTAGAGAGAAAAGTCATGAGTCCACCAGAAGGACAGCCTCTTTTTCCTTCTTTCAATGCTGGGCTATTAAAGGTTTGAAATCCTTGAATATAGATGGAGTCTCCATCAGTGCCTGATAGCCAAGATTCCTGAAGGCAAATAATATCATAATTTGAAATGAATTCCACCCAATCCCTGTCTTCCAACTTGGCTCTAAGGCCCTCTACATTCCAAGATATGCAGGTTAAAGTTTGGCCTTTTACTAGTCAAGGGGGTGACAGCCTTGAATCGATAACCAAATTAATCAGAGCAATTGGATTTTCAATAGTTTGTTCTCCTCCCTGAGTCTCTCTAAATTATGGATCAGAGACAAGACCTGAAGTAGGAGTCCCATTATAAATAGTAACCGTCTGGTCACAGTTTGACTGATTAAAAAACGTATCAGTTTCTTCAAATGAAGAAGAAGTTAGAGGTAATTCAAGTGGGTAAGACCTTGATACACACTGATGCTTACCACCTTCATCAGAACTTGAGACGTCTATTAACCCGACCACATCCAATGTTTCCCATTCAGTAAGAGTGTCACAGTGACTATGCGACAAATGCAGGCAAGGCATCGGGAATTGCACGGAGTTACCCTCCAGAGGGTCAAACACCTCAAGTGAGTTAAAAATAGCTCTTGCCAGAGTGTTCTCTACCCTCCGGATGAAGACTCCTGTAGCCCTTAATTGTCTCCTTGCATTCCACAGCCTAATTACTGACTCCATATGCTTAAATGTCAGTTCCCGCCTCCAGAATCTGCCTCTATCAATGAGAGGTCTCTGGAAGACTAGATCATAAGAATGGATGTAATCCCCATAACTGATTGGATGAACTCCAATAACTTAAACTCATCAAATACATTCTGTATCATAAAGGGGAATTTCCTTTTCTTATTCATATAGCAGACGATAGCTGGTGTCCACCGTTCTTTGGTCTCTTGCGGCCATACTTTGCTTACTGCAGCTTTCCGAAGCATATTAGGCTTTATTCGGCCTGTCTCAACCTCAGCATTCTTAGTGTCAAAAAAGTGTATGTCATTTGCTTTTCCTTGACCAGCACCTATATGATCTTTCCCTAACTCTGAGGAAGAGGTATCTGGGATGATGGTATGATTACTAGATATATTTTTTGGAAGAATAGCCTAAAACAGGGTGCCTATTAGTGCTGGAGGGATTAAACATAGGACCATTATTGGGGTTGCTAGAAGTAGCATTAGTCATCTGGCAAGCATTCGTTCCTTTTTTATCTTCTGTTTGTGTAGTTGCATCTATCCTAAGTGGTTTAGAGGGGGCATCTCTATTGAGGTTTGAACACATATTATTGAATTCCAACCACAAACCTCCTACCAATACTTTCATGGAGAATAATAAATCAGTGGAGTGCTCTAGTTTCTCTTCTAGCTCTTTGAACTTTGTGTCCAAATCCAAATCTTGTCTTATACTAAAGTCCTCAGACTTTTGAACTAATAGAGACATCCTATGGTCAATTTCTTTTAGTTTAAGAACTGGCTCAGCATCTGGAAGAAGGGGACTGAATGGAGGAACCCTTAAATCAGTATTAGGTAGGTTCTCCTCTGAGCCTATTTCCTCCTCTAATCTAGTGGGGAAAAAAGCAGTCAATTTTGGCTGAATCATCGCAGGGGTTTTTGTTGACTTAGGGCAACTTTCTACAAATTATATTTCTTCTGTTAGGCTAAGTTGGTTTCCCACGGTGCGCGATCTCAGTTCCATTTGAATAAAGTTGATAATTCAAACATTACTAATATTAAATTTCAAAATAGGATTAAGAGACGTTCCTGAGAATACCCAAACCTTATAATAAGGGATACAGATGAAAATCAAGATCTGGCAGTGAAACCTTTAAGTTTGAGCTAACAACAGGTCTCTCAAAAAGAGACATTCTCCAGATCAAAAATCAGATCAAATAAGATTCAAGGGGGTATATCCAACTAAGTCATACATATGGGGCTCACCATAGAGAGTAAGTCCGGATGATTTAACAGACAGAAGAAAACAAGGGGGATACCTGGAAAAGGAGGCTTCAGGCAACTCCCAATTGAATCATGTGTGGGTCGTGAGCAACAATCAAGGGAGAATCCTAGAGTGTGTGACTCCTCAGCGTGTGCCGAGGGCTCCACCCAGGCCGGGTACCCTGGTGAGTGATGGAGCAGCTGTGTTGGTGATTCTCCTTCAGGCCTGGGGACTGTGCTCCTCTCTATGGAGCCGACTCAATCAGTTCTGTAGATCCCAGCCCGTGCTTTAGCAGTCTGTCCCTCTATGGGTCACTCCTGTCCTCCAGCTGGAACATCGATTGAGTTAAGGCTCCAAACGTCCATCACAAATCAAATAGGGAGGGAGGCAGAAAACGTCCAATGAAGAAGGGCAGCACCAAGACCAACACAGCCCCTCAAATTGCCCCACCAACGGCCAACACCTTTTGGTGTAACTCATCAAAACATTAGTTAAATAAGGTGTGAGCCAGGAGTCAAATCATCATTAATAATACCCTGGGATAACAAACAATTCCTTCTCACAGTGAAGGCCTGTAGTAAAAAATTTGCTACTGCTGCAGAAATTACTCTAGAAGAATTCCCTAAGAGGAACTTCTCTAGTTCTGAAGTACTTCTGCCAGGTCTCAACTGGAGAAAGTAGACCAACCACCGCTCACTCAGATGGTTATACATTCGACAATGAATCAATATATGTGCTACAGTCTCCGCTTCAAGTTGGTTGAAAGAGCATAATCGCAAGTTGAAAGGAACTGCGGTCAGACTGTCCTCCAAAATTTTGGAGGGAAGGGCATTAACTATGGCTGCAAAAAAGAGGTACCGTTGTCTGTAGGAGGTAAATTCGTTAAGGTAAGTGGTCATAGAACCTTTTGCCGGGGCTAGACAGACACCATAGTTAAGTGAATGAAATCTGGCCACCGCGGCCAAATCTTCCTGCCTATCTATATCCTCTGATCTCAGAGAAATTTCAGCTCTAGCTGAGTTACGTGTTTTGTTAGCTAAGTAAACAGTAGAAAATCCTATATGATATAACGTAGCTAGGTCGGACTTCTGCCACGGACTAATGTAGGGATCTAACTGTAGATAGGCTAGCAAGCCCCCTGACAATGGATGCATCACTCTGAGTCAAAGCTGCAATTGTAATTTCTGGACAAGGCATTTAATAGAAAGCTGACCTAGTTCAAGCCGTAAGGCCACCGTCGGAATACAATTAATAGCCTTTCCTAAGGTCCGTAAAAATTTGGCCTATACCACCCCCAGTTTTTCCACAACTGCAGGAGCCCAGAGTGCTGCCCCATAAAGCAATTGGGACATCACTTTAGCATTAAAGACTCTAATGGCAGGTAATAGAGACCACGTATGGCAATGATGAAAAAAACGTAAAATAGCCGCCGAAGGCCCCTTTGATCTCAATAAAGCAAACTGGAGATGTGAATTCCAGCCCCCCTCTGAGCAAAAAATCAGTCCCAGATACTTATATCTTTTGACCTCCTCAATGGGCTGACCTTTGATAGACCACTGGAATTTGTAATGAGCCTTGGCTAAAACCACCACTTTACTTTATTAAATATAGCCATGCAGAGTGGTCTTTTGAATAATTGGTCCCAAGCTATAGAATTGGAGGTCCAGAAGTTGGGCTTTTCGGTATCTGTTTTACTGTCTTTGAACTGGAATCAAGCCCGAATACGCTTAAGGGAAAGAATAATGGACCAAACTTTGCAGGTAGAAATAGGGCGGGTGGCTTCCCAAAAGATTGCCCCCCATTATCTTTTGCATGATTTCCAAGCTTTACGCCCTTTCTATCTGTATGAATGGCTCGATTATGAACAAAGGAGGGCATTCACCAGAATAAGGTTAAACGTATTTCCCTCTGCTGCTGTCAAGGGTCGTTACAACAAAGTACCGTGAGAACTCCGTGTGTGTGATCTATGTAATATGGGAGAAATTGATTCTGACCATCATATATTACTAAAATGTGCTGACTATACTGCCCCAAGACTAATGTATTTGGGAAATATTATGGCCAATCTTGAAACAATGCATTTTGACAGCCTTAGACCAAAAATATTCAGTCCTTTTATTTCCCCTTCAATGACAGCGGTAGCGTGTTTTTGTAAAGCCGCAATGCAAATAAGAGCAAGGAGGCTGGATCAAGGCCCTGATGCTTAGGAGGTAGGCGATGGTATATCTGTCAGAGGGCGTGCGCGCTCCCCCCCCGTGGGCCCTCGAGCAGGTCGGCGCCGGGCCCCGCGATAGGGGAACGCGGGGCCGGCAGAAGGACGCATGGGGCTGAGGAGGGGTGGAGCTAGAGCACGCAGGGTGAGCCCCCCCCGGTGTATGCTATGGGAGGCACGCATGGGGGGGCGGAGCCCAACTTGCCTCACAGGTGACAGCCCTTAGATTAGGGGCCTATAAAGGAGACCGGCAGGGCTTGGAGCCCCTGCTGGTAATC
>QEPC01015429.1:1068771-1091943 GCA_003113815.1 Sphenodon punctatus | reverse complement strand
CCCTTGTGGTCTCTTCCCCTTCCCCCCCCCCATCCTGGGTTGTGTACCCTTTCCCCCGTGTTACCCACCTTGTTCCACGGTGTCCTGGGCCCCGCATATTTCCCTGAATAATTGGAAGTTGTGTACTGTGTTACCTTCTCTCCCCTTGGGGCGAAATGCTTACTCTCGCAGTCCCTATGATGAGCTGGGCTGCCCTCTGAATAAGAGGGAAAGCCCAAACAACACCCTGAGGGACACTTTTCCACCTAGAAGGGATTCCCTCATGCGAGAAAGCTGCCTCATCCCTGTGTGTGTGCAGGAGTGGCTGAGTTACCCCTATCTCCTCCTCCTCCCTCGTCCTTTCCCCTCTCCTCCCCCCTACATCCGTGACAATATCCAGGGGGCTTGGCTTGTATTTATGGAGTAGGGAGGAGGCTGTATGGGATGTTTATAAAATAACCTATCTTGGGTACATGTTGACAGTACTTCACTTATATATTTCATGTTTGGATATTTACTCTTTGAAATATGTTGGATTAGCCGTAAGAGAACAGAATGTATTTTGTGCAGCGGCGCAGTTTTCCAGGGTTATTATGACAAATCTGGATATTTTATCTGGTATTAGATGTAACTGTGTGTAGGTATTGTTAATGGATGATTAGTTTACTTTATGTATTTATGTATTTTATATTTTGTATAGTGAATGTTGTTAATGTGAATATGGATATTGCTAAGGCCTATGGCCGCAATAAAAGTTATTAAAAAAAAACCCACCACTTTTGACTTAGTATAATTGATCGAGAGATAATTTTTGTCACAATAAGTGGCCAAGGCCTCAAGTTGTATTTTTAGCCCCAGCCTAGTGTGTGACAACAATACCAAATCATTGGCATATAACATACATCCAAGGTGATGATCTACCAATTTCAAGCGGTGGCGGGATTTCAGATCCGCCATCGCCAGGATGAGATCATTAATAAAGATGTTAAAAATTGACGGGGCTTGCAGGCAACCTTGTCTAACACCAGAGAATGAATAAATATCCATAGAGAGAGAAGCCTTATCATTTAATCTAATGGACATAGCAGAGTTAGCATATACAGCTTTGATCAAGGGAAGCAGCCGCCGATCTATAGAGGCCCTCTCCAATTTCATCAAAAGAAGTCTCCTATGTATAAGATCAAAGGCGGATCGCAAATCAATAAATGCTGCATATAATTTATGTTTCGTCTAAGTGTATTTGCTAATAAGATGATTTAAAACTAATGTATGGTCTATAGTCAAACAGCCAGATTGAAAGCCCACCTGTTCAGGATAGATAATTTGAGCATCTAACATCCATCGAGTCAGGCGGGATAACAAATATCTAGAATATAGTTTGCACCACTGACAGCAAGCTAATAAGGTGATAATTCTCCGGGTTCCCTGGATCGCCCTTTTTGAAGACAGCGATCACCACTGCCTTTTCCCAACCAAGAGGAATTATTCCAGATTGATTTATAGCATCGAACAGAGCAACCAAAACTGGCACCCACCAGTCTTTACATTTTTTAATAAACTCCATTGAGATTAAATCAAAGCCGGGGGCTTTTCTACTCTTACATACATCAATAAGGCCAGACACTTCCTCTGGAGTTACAGGAGGCCATTCTGCCTCATCCATAGGGAATATCCCCTTTTCAGGAGGCTCAGGTGCACCTGAAAAAAGTTCCCCAAAATGAGACTCCCAAGTCCTCAATTGAGCCTCCAGCTCAATTCTGTTCAAGTTGAGCCATTAACTATTTTCAAAAAATTGGCAGAATTCCCTGCTTCAGCAGCCACAATCAGCCTATCCCATTTATTTTCCTCAAATTTTTATTTCTTGTTCTCAAGCACTTTTTTATATTGACATTTGAGTTCTAAAAATTCCTGAGAGGGCACAAATATACCCTGCAACTGATTTTCATTGAGCAAGTGCTGTAGTTCCTTTTTCTCAACCGTATATTCATCATCATACCATGACTTGGATCTATGAACTAAACCATCCAAGTGAGCTCCTTGTAATTTATCCTCAAGACGGGGACGGAGAAGTAACGTAAGCTGTGCAAACACATTTATGACTAAATCAGGAAAATCTGGTGATATAATCTGAGTTCTCAAATCCAGACACCGGGGGGAATTTAAGTCCATGGTCAGCCTTTTGGCCAAGGTCTCGCTCCAGGGTTCCCTTAAACATATTCTATCCAAGCTGACATATTTATTCTGTGGCCTCTCCAGCCTATAAAACTCGGGAGGCCTGTCCCTATGTAATGACAGTGTCAGAGGCAAATGGTCACTGTCAATCAATGGGACAACTAAAAAATCCATAGAGAGAGCAAAGGCATTTTTGGGACACCACAATATAATAGATGACAATAGCTCCCCATTGTCCCCAAAAGTATAGGTACCCTGAAGATCTTGCGGGGCCGAGCCATTTAGCACCTGTAGATTTAGACTGAGCAAAAATTTGGCAAAATAGATACCATTTTCGTTAACGTAATTGTCTAGTGAAAATCTAACTCTTGGGCCACCAGGCAGATTGCAATAAGATTTGAGGGCCTCCTCACTAGCTCCCATCCTGGCATTAAAATCCCCTGCCGTGATGAGGACTGCCCCAGAATATTCCATCAGCAATCTCTCTGTAGAACTCTCTAATTTAGACCAAACCACCTTATTGTATGTTCCAGCATTAGCTGGAGGGATATAAACGTAGATAATTTTGTACCTAAGGGTACCTAAGGGTTTGGATTTTAAGAATCACTCCCGAAGCAATAGGAGGGAGATCTAAAGCTTCCAAAAAAGCTGGCTACTTCTTGATGCGGTGGAATGACAGCTCCCTGTGAGCGGAATGATGGCCCTAGAACCCTGATGGTGGGTCCTGGGACTAGAGGGGCAACTTCTCGATAACATGGATGGAAAGCCCTCCCTGTCTGTAACATAGGCCCCAGAAACCTGATGGTGGGTCCTGGGGCTGGAGTGGCTGTTTCTTGATGTGGTGGAATAATGGCTCCCCTTGACTGTAATGTAGGACCCAGAACCCTGATAGTGGGTCCTGGGGCTGGAGCGGCTGTTTCATAGGGATGTGTGAACATGGTTCGGATGTTGGGGGTTTAGTTCAAACTGAGCAAGTTTGGAAGGCTGAACTGAACGGCCGAACCGAATGTCAAAACCCCCGAACTGTTTGGATGCATTTGGATGAGTTCAGGCAGCGTTCGGGTGGGAAAAACCTGGCTGGCAGACCCAGGGAGGAGGGGGATCATCTGAGGAGGGGTGAAGAGGCTTGAACTAGCTGACAGCCTGCCAAATCACCATCCCTCTTTTCCTCAGACCATTGGCTTGGCAGTCTGCGACTGGCCACGGACTAGGCTACACAGAGCCAATGGGGCTTGTGGTAAGGTGGGTGCAGCAAGTAACAAAAGTAATTGTCCTCCCTCCCCCCCTTCCAATTCGTTCTGAGCTAGCCACTGATCCTGCCAACAGGCATTTTCAGGATCGATCGATTGATCGATCGATAGATAGATAGATAGATGTAGGAGTTAACTTAGTTATAGAGATAGATAGAAATAGTTTGTAGTGATTCAGTTGTAATGTTTTATAGTGTGCTTATAGGACTATGCCTTTGTAGATATAATATTCCATGGTCTACTGCCCATAAGGCGGGCAATAGGGCACATGGCAGGTGGTAGGGGCCTTGCCAGTGGAGTGGCAGCAGGCAGCAGCCCGAGCCCATCACCATGCCCCACAGTCCACAGGCCTGATTTTTGCCATCAGGCTTCCTATGCTTCCAGCAGTGGCACTAGCTGGGGTGTGGTTTGGCAGAGCCTCCTGCCAGCATCCTCCACTGCCATGCATGGCACTGGAAGGCCTGCAGTCCAGGAGGCTGCGACTGTCTCTTCTGCAGCTGCAGAAGTAGGTTCAGGTGCTTCAGGGGAAAGGTCCAAAGTTCACCATGGGTCACCATCGTCCCCCATTATTGAGGCGATCCCCATCAGTCCAGGGCTGGTGGATCCCAACCCAGTTTCTAGAGGCAAGGCCCAATCCCTGGGTAATGGCAGCAGGGAGAGGAGTAGCAGCAGTATCAACAGCAGCAGCTATAGGGGGCACAGGGAGAGTGGCAGCAGCTTGGTGGGCAGTCAATCAGTCTCAGGGTCCCAGTACTCCCCTTCACAGGGCATCACTGTGGTTGGGGACAGCGAGGCAGACACTAGTCCCACAGAGGAGATGTCTGGAACTGAGACAATGGCTGTCCCTCTGAGAGCTGTGTTGCCATCATGTTCTGCCCCTCACAGCTGCGCTAGCAGCGGTGCTTCACCTGGTGCAGCCAGAAGGCAGGAGGGGGCAAAAAAGCTTCTGTCTGTGTGCATATTCCATTGGTGCGGGCAGATGATCCCAGGGAGGTGAAGTGCACTATGTGCCAGAAGGTGGTGAAGCATGGGCAGGTGCTCACCATCCTTGAAACAACTGCCATGGTGAGACACCTCAAGGCATGCCACAGAGCTGTGCTGCTAAGTGGGCAGGAAGGAGCAGTGGATGACAGCGGGTTCCCAACTGCAGCGGCCAGTCATTCATCTCCATCAGTGGGCAATCGTCCTGCTCAAACACTAATACCTCCTCTAGCAGCAGGAGAGGTATTGCTGCTATGGGGGAGCAGCAGGAGCAGCAGCAGCAACAGAAGCAGCGTCAGTCCACCATGGAGGAGCTGGGGTGGGGGCAACTGCCAAGTCCATTGGCAGCTGTAGGATGTGGAGGGCAGCGTGGCTTTCAAGTGAAAGCCATGCGCATTTTGGGGAAAATGATCGCCCTGGATGGATATCCCTTCTCAGTGGTCAGGGACATGGTATTCAGACACCTGATTGGATTCCTGGCCCCCCAGTTTATGCTGCCCTCATGTATCACCCTGAGACAGCAGGTGATGCCAGCCTTGTACCGGGCTTTAAAGGAGCAGATGAGGGAGCAGCTGGCAGGGGCTGGGGGTGCCAATGTCCACTTCACCACAGACTTGTGATTGAGCAGGAATGCTCAGCATGCCTACCTGGCAGTGATGGTGTACTGGTGGCAGGACCCAGAGGCAGCATTTGGAAGTGGCAGGAGGGGTCCCAAAGCAGGGTATAGGTAGGCCCTGCTTCAAGTATAAGTAATGGACTCCCCCCCACATCTCAGAATATCAAGGCATCCCTTGCTGCCACGGTGAGGGAGTGGGTCATGCCTGGTGTGTGCATGGTGACCGATAACGTGGCCAACTTATTGAGGGCAGTCCTTGATGGGGGCTTCACCCACATCCCTTGCACTGCATACACCCTTCCCCTGGTGGTCAGGGACACTGGGCTTGGTGGAGAAGGGGATTGGGACAGGCACGCTTAGCTCCCTGATCGAGCGGGGGAGGAAGCTGACTGGTTTCTTTAACTGAAGAGTGAAGGGCAGCGACCTCCTCTGGGTGAAGCAGGATGAGAAAGGCTCCCCAGTTCAGCAGCTGGTGCAGGATGTGTCCACATGGTGGAATTTGACCTTCCTGATGCTGGAGCGGCTTCTTGAAAAAAAAGCCTCCTTGCATCAGGTGCAACTGGTAATGAACAGCAGGGCACCTCCAGGGTACAATGGGGAGGAATGGGAGATCTTGTCTCACACAGTCTTTGTTTTGAGACCATTCCTGGCTGTGATGGAGACCATATGACACTGTACCACTGATACCTGGCATCCTGCAATGCCCTGCCAAGTAGGGGTGCCAGGCCGGCCACCAAGCCCCAAACCTTCCCAGTCTCTTCTGCTGCTGCCACCGCTGGGTCTCAGGTGGCCAGCCATGGTGCCACAGGCACCCCCGGGGGTCAAGCACCAAACTTGCCTGTCTGGGCAAGTCGGGGTGCCAAGCGCCAAGCCTTCCCAGTCTCTGCTGCTGCTGCTGCTGCTGCTGCTGTGCCTCTAATGGCCTGCTATGGCCCCATGGGTCCCCCTGGAGTTCCCCAAGCCTCCGCTGCCACTGAACATTCCAAACGTTCAGTGGGACCAAACTCTGCTGGACTGAACCCACGAACCCGAACTTAGTTTTTGGGGTGAACAGGCAAATGGCTGAACCACGTTCTGTTCTCACATCCCAACACATCACCCAGGGTTGCCAGGGCAGGCAGACAGGCACCTTGGCATTAGAGGCATGCAGGCCATGGAAGGGCTTCAGCTTTGCCCACAGGGTGGGCAGACAGGCAGTGTAGCATGAGCAGAAGGCAGACTGAGGCAGGCTTTGATCTAGGCCACCTGGGTGGGTGGGCAGACAGGCAGCATGGCATGAGCATGGGAAGGCAGACTGAGGCAGTGTTTGATCTTGGCTACCTGGGCAGTCAGGCGGGGAGACAGGCAGCATGGGTGGGCGGGCAGACAGGTAATGTGCCATGAGCAGAAGGCAGACTGAAGAAGGCTTTGATCTAGGCCACCTGGGTGGGCAGACAGGCAGCATGGCATGAGCAGAAGGCTGACAGACTGAGTCAGTATTCAAGCTTGGCAACCTGAGTGGGCAGACAGGCAGCATGGCATAATCAGAAGGAAGGCAGACTGAGGCAAGCTTTGAGATTGGCAACCAAGGTGGGCAGACAGGCAGAGTGGCATGAGCCACAGTAGGGAAGGCAAGCTGGGACCTTGGCAGGGCACTCAGATAGTAGGGATGGGTGAACGCGGTTCGGAAGTTTGGAGTTCGGACCGAACTTGGTCTGTTCGGTCGACTGAACGGAACTTCCGAACCGAACCTGAATTTCAAACCGAACTGATCCGAACCAAATTTCTGAACTCCGTTCTGTTCGCCGATCCCTAGTGGCAACACACCAAAAAATCTGGTTTTGAATGGCCAAACTTGGTTCGGAAGTTCGGAATTCGACCGAACCGAACTTCCGAATCGAACGCGAATTTCAAACCGAACTGAATTGAACCGAATTTATGAACTTGAATTTCAAACTGAACCAAACCGAATTTCCAAACTCTGTTCTGTTCACACATCCCTATCAGATAGGCTGGCAAAGACTGCAGCACACGAGAGAGAGAGAGCCAGTCACATAGGATGGCTGAGGTCATCTAGCTAGAGGCTGGCTGGCAGGCTTACAGTTTCCCAATGTCACCCTGCGTCATGAGGTCAGTCAGATAGACCAGCCGAGGCCATCTAGTCAGAGAGTGAGAGAGGCAGGGCGGGTGCCGGGCATTGGGAGGAAGGGACAGAACCTCAGCACAGCAGCAGCAGCCCAGATTGAGGAGGAGCCCTGTCTCAAGACTGCCCCTGGCATGGGATGGTGTATGCCACTGCACCATCAATCTGTGTCCAGGGGCATCTCGGAGAATCCCAGCAGTGGAAGGTTCACCTTTAGGAACAGCAACTGCTCCACCAACAAATCTCCCAGTCTCAGGCGGTGCGGGAAGCAAATGTCCCCTGCCATGGAGAACACCTGCTCCCTGGGGACACTTGTTGGTCGACAGGACAAGAGACTCTTGGCCACTTTGGACATGACCGGCCACACGTTGGTCTTGCTGGCCCAGTAAACCAAGGAATCACTGCTGGGTTCTATGCATGTCTCCTCCTCCAGGTATGTCTCCACTGTTGCTGAGCCACCATCATACTCCCTCAGGTAACTGTGCCTGGGCACCACCTCCATCACTGCCCTCAGCCATGCTGATTGCCCTGCTGTTCAAGAGCTCATGCCCCCCATAGTGGTTTGCACATAGGAGCTGCTTCTGCTTGGAATAGGGGTGCTGCTGCTGCTCAGTCTGCTGCTGTTGCAGCTACCGCTAGGGCTGGGGGCAGGGATAGACCCTGCCGGCTGAAAGGGGTGGATGTCCCACTCCCACCATCCCCAGGGGCTAGGGATGTGTGAACAGAATGCGGTTCGGATGTTCGGATGTTCAGTCATTTGGTTTGAAACCCGAGTTCGGGTTCAGTTGTTCAGTTCGGTGGCGTTTGGTCGACCGAACTCCGCCGAACATCTGAAAATAGCGCTATCGATACCAATACCGAAATCAATTTTTTTTTTCTGTATCGGTATCATTTGGCCCAGAAACCACCCCTGGTCTCCACCCCTGGTGTCAGTAAGTCTGATCCTCAGCTGCCTCCCCCTTCCAGACATGTTTTTCCCACCCAAAGTCACATTTTTCCCGTCCCCAAACTCATCCGAACTCCTCCAAACTTTGCCGAACTGTTCGGCGATTCAAACATTCTGTTCAGATGTTTGGTTCGATCGTTCGAACAGGCCGAGTTCGGCCAGAACTCCAAACATCCGAACCATGTTTGCACATCCCTACCAGGGACGTCCTGCTGCTGATTTTATTTGTTTATTTATTTATTTAAATTTTTTATCCCACCCTTCCTGCCCAAAGGCAGCTCGGGGCGACGAACACACAAAAAAATTAACAATAAAACATTTAAAAACAAATCAACAATTTTTAAAACAAATCATAAAACTCACCCTCCCTTCCCAAACCCTGTCCCCCACCAAAAGTCTGGTGAAACATCCAGGTCTTACACAAAAGTCAAAATGACAGGAGGGTGGGGGCCAACCGAACCTCCTCTGGGAGTGAATTCCACAGCATGGGGGCAGCCACCGAAAAAGATCTCACATCATTTGTCACCCATCTCACCCAGGGAACCTCCAAAAAGGCCCTCACAGATGATCTCAGGGTCACACGGGCACATGGGGAGTGAGGCGATCCCGCAGATAGACAGGGTCCAGGCCGTGAAGGGCTTTAAAGGTCAAAATCAGCACCTTGAACTTAGCCCAGTGCTTTATAGGGAGCCAGAGCAGAGCACAGGTGTCATGTGCTCCCTGCGGCCCACCCCAGTAAGGAGACGGGCCACGGCATTCTGCACCAGCTGAAGCCTCCGGACCAGCTTCTTGGGCAGCCCCACATAGAGTGCATTGCAGTAATCCAGCCATGAGGTGATGACGGCATGGATGACAGTAGCGAGGTCAGAGTTTGAGAGAGTATGATGCTGCCCCACACTCTCCAGAGACCTCTCTGTCTGCCAGACCCTCTTCACCAGCTCACCCTTCCAATGCCCAGAGAGCTCTGTCTGGCGTGCCATGCTGCCCTTGACCCTGGGGTCCGGCATGGTTGCCAACCCTTATTCCACCAGCTGCAGGAGTTCATCGAACCGCACCTTCAGCCCTACCTTCAGCTCCCGCACCAGGGCAACCGCCTCATCTGCCAGCTTCCCACCCTGAGGGCCACAATACTGCCCCTAGAAAATTTCCTCCCACCTCCTGAGGAGACTCTGCACCAGAGGGGTCACGTGGCTGATGGTTGTCCTGGATGAGCTGCTACTGCTGCTCCTCTCCCTGCTGCCATTGCTCAGGAATTGAGCCCTCCCTCTAGCAGCCAAGGTGGGGTCCACTTGCCCTGGATAGCTGGGGATCGCCTCAATAATGGGGGACGATTGTAGCCCATGGTGAACTTCAGAACCTGCCCCAGAAATACCTGCACCTGCACCTACTTATTTATTTATTCAAATTTGTAATCTAATATTATATATATCTACACTAAATCTAACTGCTATTAACTATTCTAAAATCTATGGAACTAAATGGAATAATATATCTACAAAGGCCTAGTCCTACAAACACACTATAAAATATTAATACTGAATTACTACACACTCTATCTATCTATCTATCTATCTATCTATCTATCTATCTATCTATCTACACAGGGATGGGGGGCGGGACACAGACAGCTCACAACAAACAACACAGGAGGGGAACAAAACTAAAACAAACATAAATTTATCTAATCCTAAATTAATCTAAATCTAATTAATAAATACAAAACTATGAATTAATAAATCCAAAAACAGGGGAAGGGAATCAGGAATGGAATATATAGTGGGAGGAGGGAAGGATTCAATAGAGGGTAGGGAGAAAGAACACAGGAAGGGGTAAAAAATAAAAATAACACCTAAATCTATCTAATCTAATCTAAATAAATGAAACTATTAAGGTAAATGTGTGGGAATGGATGAAATAGGAGGAGGATGGCAATGGATTAGGAACACAAACTGCTGGGAGAGAGAGACTTCTGAAAACGCCTGCTGACAGGATCAGTGGCTAGCTCAGAAGGATTTGGAAGGAGGGGAGGGCAATGACTTTTGTTACTTGCTGTGCCCGCCTTACCACAAGCCCCATGCCAATTGCAGCCTAGCCCCATGCCAATCGCAGACTGCTAGGTCAGTGGTCTGAGGAAAAGAGGGATGGGGTGATTGGGCAGACTGCTAGTCCCAGCCTCTCCATCCCTGGCATCAGGAAGTCTGCTCCTCAGTTGCCCTCCCCTTTCCCTGGACCTTCCAGTCACGTTTTTCCCGCCCGAATGCCGCCAAACTCACCCGAACATGGCTGGACGGGTTGTGTTCAGACCGAACACCCAATGCCCGAACCGCATTCGCACATCCCTACAAGAAATATGATTTACTCATACACTCAATCCCTTTACTCTCTTTCCCAACCCCACATGCAGTGAAGTTTCTGTGGTTGCACTGTTTTGGGAGTATATCGTAATGGTTGTAAAAGCATTAATAACTCTCAGATCTTGAAATAGTTCTGTGCACAAGATGGCTAAGAGATCCATCAATTTCTGTAGAGCTTTAATTGAGGGGGACTGAGTGGGGAGGATTGATTTGAGGATTGACTGAAAGGATGTGGGAGGCTGGTTTGGGAAATGTTGTCTTTGGATTGGGAAAGAGTGTAGAAGATCTGCGTGATAGCTTTTGTGATCTATTGCACAAGCCTTGGAGAGTTCATAATTCTTATTAGACTTCATTTATGTAACTCCTCTCATGCAATTAGATCCTGAGATATGTACTGTTACTGTGGAGAATTACAAAAACACACCAACTCCTCCCTTTTTAAAAAAAGCAAGTGGCTTCTAAAAATTCCTTTTAGCATTGTGATAGAGCTTTGAGGTTGTAGCAATATTTTTTTCAGTTTATCCTATGCAGCAAATGATGGTGAGAAAGCTAATGCTGAGACCATTTTATGTTTGTTTAGAGGTTCTCAAGCAATGGTTTGGGACCCCAAATGTGCTCATGCGATCTGTAGATGGGGTTGCAATCCCGATCAATAGTGGGTATAGTTTGCATGGATTTGTTTTGCTACGTGGGGGAACAGGATTATATTTAAGTCTCCACATGGGATCATAAAAGGGAAACATTGCGGGGAACAGTTGGTTTAAAAGTAGTGAAGAACTCAAATCAGTAGATTTTTGATTCTGGCCTCTGTGTGTGTGTGTTGCAGGTGTGTTTCCTTTTCTAATAATTTCAGAGAATTAATTGGTATGAAAATTCTTGAAAATCCTAAACGTTGGAGGATTTAGTTCTCTGCTCATCTTACTAAAATGAAGACAGATGAATATCTAATGCAATGAGTAAAATAAAGTTAAACTCTCCTACAGTACACTAATTTTAATACTTGTACAGGTCACTTAAAAGTGCTTGTTCAGGACTGAGCCCGTTATGATCACTCAGATCCAGAGTAACTTCGACACCGAGTTGGAGGCAGTGGGTGAGGAGCGCAAGGTTATGGAGGCACCATCTGGTTTACCTTTTGGGGATGAGTTTCAGGAAGTGGTGGATGTCCTCAGGTCTGTTAGAGCCACCAGTTGCGAATTAGATCCATGCCCGTCCTGGTTGGTGAAAGCCTCCAGGGAGACTTTGGGGATGGTGCTGGCGAAGGTAGTTAACGCGTCCCTTCAGCAGGGGAGGTTGTCACCCAGTCTTAAGCAGGCTGTGGTGTGCCCCCTGCTGAAGAAGCCATCCTTGGAAGTGGACGCACTTGCCAGCTACCGACCCGTCTCTAATCTTCCCTTTTCAGGGAAGATTATTGAATGGGCGGTGACGATACAGCTTCAGGCGCATCTGGACAACATTGGTTTCCTTGATCCTTTTTGGTCTGGGTTCCGTCCTGGCTATGGTACTGAGACAGCGTTGGTAGCCTTGGTGGATGATCTCCATCAGGAGATGGACACAGGATGTTCAACATTTCTGATCCTGCTAGAACTCTCGGCGGTTTTTGATACAGTGGACCATGGACTGCTGCTCAGACAGCTGCGAGACCTGGGGGGTCTGGAAAGCACTGTCCTTGGATGGTTCCTATCATTCCTCTCAGGGAGAAGCCAGCAGGGGGTGCTGGGGACTGAATCATCAAGCCCCTGGGCCTTGACCTGTGGTATTCCGCAGGGTTCGATTCTGTCTCCGCTATTATTTAATATGTATATGCAGCCCATGGGGGAGATCGTGAGAGGGTTCGGGGTGCGTTGTCACCAATATGCTGTTGATACTCAGCTGTACCTCTCATTTTTAACTGACCCAAATCCTGCTGTCTCGTTACTTTCCCAATGTTTGGAGGCTGTGGTGGATTGGATGAGGCAGAGCAGACTGAAGCTCAACCCCAACAAGACGGAGGTGATGGTGGTGGGCAGGGCGAGGGAGCTTCTGGCTCCCCTTATGGGGGGGGTCCGCCCTCCGCCCAGCAGGTTCAGAGTCTGGGGGTGCTTTTAGATGCGGGGGTGCTTTTAGATGCTTTTAGATGTGGAGGCAGTGGCTAAAGCCGCTTTTTGCCGGTTGTATCTGATGCGGAGGCAGCATTCATACATTCCCGAGCCCGACTTGGCCACCCTCACCCAAGCCTTCATCACTTCAAGACTAGACTATTGCAACGCACTCTACATGGGGTTTCCCTTGATACTGGTTCGGAGACTTCAGCTAGTGCAGAATGTGGCAGCCCATCTCCTTACAGGGACGGGTCAGCGAGAGCCCATAATGCCTCTGCTCCGCACTCTGCACTGGCTGCCTATAGCGTACCAAGCCAGATTCAAGGTGTTAGTGCTGAATTATAAAGCCCTGCATGGTCTCGGCCCCTCATACCTCAGGGACCGCCTCACCTTCTGTGCCTCAGAGCAATCCCTTCGGTCTGCCGGGGATGCCTTTCTGGAGGTCGCCTAGGTAAAATGGGGGGGTCACAATGGAGAGGGCGTTCATGGGGGTCAGGGCACAACTTTGGAAATCCCTCCCGGAGGAAACCCGCCTGGCCCCAGGTCTGCTGGCTTTTCGCTGAGTCTGCAAGACCTGACTGTTCTCCCAGACCTTTGGTGAGAGGGTGGGAGGGTGGGATAGTTGGGGTTAATTTGTGTGTTACTAAGAGATTTTAAAAATTGTTTGGGTTTTAGTGTTTTTATTGAATTTTATTGAATTGTACTGATGTGTTTTTGGTTTTTTAAACCACCCTGAGATGCCGTAGGCATGAGGGGGTGACTAATAAATACAAATAAATAAATAAATAAATGTGAAAAGGACATAAGAACATAAGTAGTGCTATACTGGGTCAGACCAATGGTCCATCGAGCCCAGCACCTGTCTCTGACAGTGGCCAATCATGGTTGTTTGGAAGAACTACCCGTTAGGGCGATCTGTTCCCTGTTGTTCACTCCCAGCTCCTAACAGTGAGAGGTTACATTCCCCAAACCTACCTGGCTAATAGCTGTTAATGGACCGATCCTCCAGAAACTTGTCCAGTCCTTTCTTAAACCCAGCTATACTACTGGCCTTGACCACATCTTCTGGCAATAAATTCCACAACTTAATTGTGCCTTGAGTGAAAAATACTTTATTTTCTTTGTTTTAAATCTGCTACATGTTAGTTTCATGGAGTGTCCCCTAGTTCTAGTCCTATTTGAGAGGGTAAATAACTGTTCCCTATTAATGTGTTCCACACCATGCATGATTTTAGAAACTTGCATCATAGTTGTATCTTCTCCAAGCTGAAGAGCCCCAACCTATCCAGCTTTTCTTCAGAGGGGAGCCGTTCCATAACCCGTATTTTTTTTTTCCCTTTCTCTCCAACTTTTCTAGTTCTACTATGTCTTTTTTGAGAGGGGGTGACCAGAACTGCACACAATACTCAAGGTGCAGCCACACTATAGATTTATATAGTGGCTCTCCTTATTAATAATTCTTAACATTTTGTTTGTTTTTTGATGGCCACTGCACACTGAGCTGAGGATTTCAATGTATTGTCCACAATGACTCCAATGTCCTTTTTGTAAGTGGTAACTCCTAATTTATAACCCAGCATTGTTTAAAAGTTACATAACCAATTCTGCTGGGGGGCTTTACAGCTGAGCCTAGTCCAGCATCACCGCAAGCCTACAACTGCTGCTGCCATTCACCACCTCCCCGCGGGGCTGGAGGGGCTCACCCCTGGATGTACCGGGTCCTGACCCCCCTTCTTTGGGCCCTGGACACCATCATTGCCACCCTCCCATGAATAAGGTAGTGAGGGCAGGGTCAGCTTCGCCAACAAAACGTCTGGTGGAGGGGCTTTACAGCTGAGCCCAACCTGGCACCACTGCAGGCCAACAGTCATCTCTGCCATTGACCACCTCTCTGTGGGGCCCCTCTTCTTTGGGCTCAGGACACAATAATTGCCCCTTCATTCCCTGGAGGAGGTAGTGGGGGCAGGGTAAGCTTCCCAGGCAAAACTTGCTGTAGTGGAGCTTTACAGCTGAGCCCAGCCGGGTGCCACTGTAGGCATGTGCCGCAGGTGTGCACCTAAGGGCCACATCAAAGGTCCCTTTGGGGTGGTCCTTTGGAGTGGGACTGAGGGCTGGGGTGGGTATTGGGTGGTATTGGGGTCCTTTGGGTTCCGAGCATTTTTAGGGTGAGTCTCATTAGGGAAGGATAGGGTTTGTTTTGTTTTGTTTAGGTTATAGGAATAAGGATGTTTGGGGGCCCTGATGAAAGCAGGAGATGGGAAGGGGAATGGGGCAAGGGGTCTTTGATGGGGGGATGAGTTCCAATGTGGGTGGGAGGGTTATATCTCCCTGTGAGGAGGGAGTGGGGGGGGTTGGGGGTGCATGTCTCCCTCACCTGCCTGGTGATTCAACCACAGGGGGGAGGGGAGGCCCTGGATTGGGGGGGGAACCATGCCTGTAGGGGCTGTAATGGACTGGGGGAATTATGGCCCATCTGGAGGGCATATATGATCTCAGAGGGACCCACGGTGGATTAGTGCCTGTCCCCCTCATTGCCCCCAGTTTAGGCAATAAGGTAATTGGAAATGGAAGGGCCCCTGGCCCTATTTTGCTACTATTAAACATCAGGTTGGTTGCAAGTAAGCCCTTTACAGTCCAGGATTTGATCCTGGACCAGGAGGTCAACCTGGTGTGTATCAAAAATACCTGGCTCTACACTGAGTCAAGGCCAATTTTGGCTGACCTTGTCCCAGCCGGGTATTCCGTGCAGCATCACCCTTGGCCAGAGGGATATGTGTGTGTGTGTGTGTGTGTGTGTGTGTGTGTGCAGTCATTATTTTTAGGGATACTTGGGCCATTCAGAGATACCCAGTGCAGACTCTTTCTGGTGTAGAGGGCTTTCATCTTGGGGTCGATTTGATAGGAGACAGATTGGGGATGCTGCATGTATACCATGCACCTTCATGTACAGCAACATCTGTATTTGCTCTAGCCAATCTGGTGTTGGAGGTGGTCTTGTGATCCCCAAGGCTAGTAGTCTTAGGGGACTTCAACATGCAGCCCAACACCAGTCTTAAGGGGGCTGAGCAAGAGTTCATGGCCACCATGGCAACCATGAGTCTGTCCCAAATAGTTAATGGCCTGATTCCAAAGCTTGAGAACTGCTTGGATACTTCCCTTTATAGACAAACAGGACAACCAGAATTCTTCGGACAGCCTGAGGTTTCTGCTTGAGTTAACGTCTAGGCAGGATCTCTCTGACATAGCTACTATTGTTTGGCTGGCAGGGAAAATAAGATCGAAAGTAAGGGCAGCCCTAAAGGATTCTTGCAATTTGGGATAATTACTAATGCCATTCCTTGGGTGCCCCTCAACGCGGGGTGAATGACGTTTCGTCTGGCATTCCAAAACCCCCTTGGTCAGTTTGGTAGACCCTGTGCAGCCCATGGTTTTGCTTTTTAGTTAACTGCTTTATTGTAGTATGAGTTTGTTTGATGGTTTTATTTATTTTATCCTTTATTATATATATATGGTTGGATTTCTTTCTTCTCTTTTCTGTTTCAATATTACCTTTTGTATTGCTGCTTGTATATTTATTGGCTATGATGAAAGTTGTGCCGTAAACAAATAAATCAAATCAAATAATGGGGGGAGAGGGGGGTATACTCTGGATTTAGTATTCTGCACTGGCCTTGAGGTGGGGTGTGTGTGTCTATTAGTGGGGGATGTGTCACCTGTGCCCTTGTCATGGAGAGACCACTATCTCCTACGGACCAGTCTCCCAGCTACAAGTGCATGTCTTCCCCCAGACGGGTGTGGAAACTGTTCATTTGGTTCACCACCAGAGACTTATGGAACCCAAACAGTTCTGGAATGCCCTAGTGGATATATTTTCCAATCTTGATGTCTGACTGCTCAATGACCTCGTTGCTCTCTGGAACACGTTGTTAGCCAAGACCATTGACTGGAAGACTCCCAGGCATCCGGTCCCCAAACATAGGCGACACAGGGATCCAGCTGAAGCAGGAGGGTAAACAGTTAGAACAACGGCGACACTGGACGCGTACTGAAGCCAATTGGTTGCGACATGGAAGTGCTTTAAAGGCCTATGCTGTGACCATGCGAGGAGCAAAGAGCAGCTTCTTTGCTACCATCATAAAATCTGCAAAGTCTCGTCCAGCTGAGCTTTTTTGGTTGGTGAAAGGGCTGCTCAGTCCAACCTCTCTCTGCCTGAAACTGGAGTCTTCCAGTGTTTGATGTGACCAGTTTATTGACTATTTTGCGGATAAAATTGCCTGGATCCACCACAATTTTGATGCTGCATTTGGTGTAGTAGGTGTACCTGAGGTTATGGATGCCCCACCTTGTCTGGGTTTCTGGGATTGGTTTCAGCAGGCATCATCCACCCAGGTGGTGGAGGTGCTGGGGGCTCTGAGGGCCACAACTTGCGAACTCAACCCATGCTCATCCTGGCTGGTTAAGGCCAGCTGGGAGATGTTGGGGCCATTGTTGGCGGGGGTTAACAGCACATCATTTATGGAGGGCAAGGTCTCGTAGCACCTTAAGGGGGCTGTGGTGCGACCTTTTCTTAAGAAACCATCTCTCACTGTTGACTCCCTTGCTAGTTATTGTCCAGTCTCTAACCTTCCCTTTTTAGCTACAGTTATTGAACAGGTGGTGGCCCAGCAGCTCCAGGGGCACTTGGACTGCATCGATTTCCTTGATCCTTCACAGTCCGACTTTCATCCAGGTCATGGTACTGAGACTGCACTTGTGGCTTTGGTCGATGACCTGTGCCAGCAGCTGGACTGAGGTCGGTCCACTCTTCTGATTTTGTTACATCTATCAGCGGCTTTTGACATGGTTGACCATGAGATGTTAGTGACTCTCCTGCGGGATAGTGCCAGGGTCGGCAGAATTGTTCTTGAATGGTTCTGCTCCTTCCTGGATGGAAGAACTCAGCATATAATACTTGGGGATTTTTCATCTTCTCCCCAGGATCAGTTCCACAGGGTTCCATTCTGTCCCCTCTCCTGTTCAACATGTACATGCAGCCTTTAGGTGAGATTGTGAAAAGGTCTGAGTTATGGTCTTATCAGTATGCTGATGACACCCAGGTCTTCGTCTCATTTTCATTGGAACCAGGCCCTGGAGTCTCGGTGTTTACCCCTTGGTCTGGCTGTGGTGGGGGATTGGATGAGAGCGAGCAGTCTGAAGTTGAATCTCGATAAGATGGAGGTGATGCTGGTATGAAGGAGCGAGGGGGTGGAGGATCCCAACATTGATGGGGTGTGTCCCACCTTGGACCCTCAGGCTCAGAGTCTGGGTATACTCCTCTTCACAGCTTTGCCTGGATGTCCAGGTGGTGACTGAGTCCATTTTGCAACTTACATCTGGTCCATCACCTTTGGCCGTTTATCTCAGGCTTCAATCTTGCCAGTGTCAACCGTGCATTCATCACCTCAAGATTGGACTACTGCAATGACCTCCATGTGGAGCTAATTCTGGTGATGACCCGGATACTGCAGCTGGTGCAGAACATGGCAGCCCGCCTCCTGATGGGGACGGGCTACCATGAACACATAACACTGATGCTCCGCTCTCTGCAGTGGCTTCTTATAATCTTCTGGGCCTGATGGGTGTTGGTTATTACATTGAAAGCCCATACAGCCTGGGCCTTGCTTACCTGTGGGACTGCCTCACCCCTTGTGTTCTGGATGGCACCTGCAGTTGTCTGGGAGAACCCTCCTGGAGGTCTACTGGGTTTCCTGGGTGGCAAAATTTGAGAGGGCATTCTTGGTGGCTGCACCAAGACTGTGGAACTCTCTCCCGATGGAGGTTCATTTCTCTCCAGATCTTCCCTCCTTCTGTAGACATCGGGTGGTTTTACACACACATTTCTCCTGGATGTTTGCTTTACATCCTGAAATTTCTGTGTGTCTAAGTCACACACCTAGATCTTAAACATCTGGCTCTTTGAACTTCTGCTTAGAACTTCTCCCAGAACTTTTGTGTGTAAAAAGTTCTCCTGGTAAACTGCTTTGCTCCAGGCAGCTATGGTCACTTGGTTTCCATGGCAACCTGTCACATCTACAGTTGTGGCTATTTTAGCCTGCTTCAGGGCAGTGTTTGTGTGAAGAATGCATCCAGGAACTGCCTCAGGACAGTGTGTGTGTGAAAAATGAATCCAGAACTTACTTGTGGACTTGTAAACCCAGAAGATTGAAAAATCCAGAACTTTAACATGTGTGTAAAAATGCCCATAAGACCTGAATTTTTCACAAGGCACTTGGTGAGGGAGACAGGTAGTGGGTGGGGGATTATACAGGGGGGATTTAGTTTATTATTTATTCAGACCTCTGGGAGATTTTTATTATATGCTTTTATATTTCTTGCATTTTATGTTTTGTATTTATTTTTATACTTGTTAGCGCCCCCGAGCTGCCATTGGACAGGAGGAGGTGGGTTATAAATAATAAAATAAATAAAATAAAATAAAATAAAATAAATAAATAAATAACCACAGTTTGGGAACTTCTGAGGTCCTATGCGTGGAACCAGGAGCATGCAACACTGGAGTCTTTTCCATACTTGGATCCAGTTGACACCTTTTCCAGTTGAAAACAGACTAAAAAAAACCTCTATACAACATGCCCAATTATTTGTAGGAATCAAACTAAACTGAATATCATATGACAACATGTAAGGAAACTGAATGCTTACAGTATTACTTAGTAACAATGTATATTTACACAGTTTAGTCACAAATGGGGATTTTTAATGGGAGACTACATAATCATATTATACCAAAGGCACTTTCACACGTTACATAAGTTTATGGTCATTTCAACCTCCTGCATGTTCTGCATGAGAATGGCCTCACCCATGTGTTTCAAGTTAGACAAGCTTATTTTCCCCCCACATTACTCTGTCCGCAAATCCAGCTTTTTCTAGATCACATGTTTAAATATCCACAAATTGTGAACATGGAAAAACATGAAAATATGCACATTTGAAAAATGCACCTAATTGTGCATGTGGGAATGGAGAAATACACCTGAATTTTCTGTCCTCCATCAGCAATTTTATGCAAGCACAGGGGAGAAAATGGGTGTTCTTTATCATTGGGAATATAAGGGGTTGCTAGAATCCAGCGTTGGCTTCTGCCCTGGGCAATGCTCTAGCCCTCCTGGTTGAGCCTTCTAGATCCCTGGCTCACTGGCTGGGCTTTTCTCTAATGGCTTCTTCCTGCTCTGGTGTTGCATGTCTACGTAGCTTTCCAGCCTAGTAACTTCTTGTTTATTTCATCCGGGGCTGTGTTGCTCCCTGCGCCCATGCTTTCCAGTGCTTCCGCCAGGAGTTTCCTGCTATAATAATGTGGGCATGGCTATTTGTGCATAAATATTTATTTATTTATTTATTTACTTATTTTGATATTTAATACCCCACCACTCCTGCCAAGGCAGCTCAGGGTGGCTAACAATTCACAAAAGAAATATAAAATCACAAAATATAAATAGGAATATAAATACTGACTGCAGGGGCCAATCCAAAGCCATGGGAGTGAGGTAGTCCCACAGGTAGGTAGAGCCCAGGCTTTATAGGGCTTTATAGGTAACACCCTGAATTGGGCCTGGAAGACTATAGGTAGCCAGTGCAGAGAATAGAGTACTGGTGTAATGTGCTCCCGGTGGTCTGTCCCTGTAAGGAGATGGGGTGCCACATTCTGCACTAGCTACAGTCTCTGAACCATCATCATGGTTAACCCCACATACCGCACATTAGAGTAGTCCAGTCTTGAGCTGATGAAAGCATGTATGATAGTGGCCAGATCAGAGTCTGAGATGTATGGCTTAAGCTGCTGCACCAGATGTAATTGTCGAAATGTACTCATTGCCACAACCTCCACCTGGACATTCAGGTGGAGCTGCAAATCGAGGAGCTCACCCAGATTCTGAACCTGGAGAACCAAGGGGGAGAGAACCCCATCAATGACAGGGGACACCACACCCATCACCCTCCCCGCTAGCATCACCGCCATCTGGTTGGGATTTAGTCTCAGTCAGCTCACCCTCATCTATTTCCCCACAGCTACCAGACATTGAGTAAGCACTGATACTGACAGTCTGGGTTGGATGAAAAAGAGAAGTTGAGTTGAGTGTCATCAGCATATTGATGACACCGAACTCCAAACCATATCACAACCTCACCCAGCAGCTGCCTATACACATTGAACAGGAGGGGGAACAGAATGGATCTTTGCAGTCCTCCACACAAGAGGTCTCGGGGGGATGAAAAATGATCCCTGAGCACCACTTGCTGAGTTTTCCCAGCCAGAAAAGCATGGAACCATCCAAGAACAGTCACACCCACTCCAGCATGGGCCATGTAAGCAAGTCACCCACATCTCCTGGTCAACGGTATCAAAGACAGCCAGCAAATCTAAAAGAATCAGCAGGGTCAAACAACCCTGAATCAATTCATGGCAGAGGTCATCGACCAAAGCCACAAACAATCTCAATGCCATAACCTGGATAAATGCCAGAATGTAAGGGATCTAGAAAGCCAATGCAGTCCAGATGCTGCTGTAACCGCCTAGCCACCACCTGTTCAATAACCTTTCCTAAAAGGAAAGATTAGAGACTGGCTGATAACTGGCAAGGGAGTCAATATCCAGTGATGTTTTTTTAAGCATTGGCCACACCATTGCCTCCTTGAGTCAGCTGTTTTCTGCCCTCCTGGAGGGAAGCATTGACTACCCCCTTCCCCCAGCAATGGCTCCAGCATCTCCCAGCTGGCCGTGACCAGCCAGGACGGACACAGGCCCAGTTCACAAGAAGTGGGTCTTACTGCCCAAAGAACATCCCCCACATTAGTGGGGGACACCCACTGAAACGGATCCCACAAAACCGGATAAGACGGGACTTCCATAACCTCTGGTTTTCCCATTGTAAGAAGTGCAGTGTCAAAGTTGGGGTGAATCTGATTGATTTTATCTGCAAAGAATTCAACAAACATGTCACAGAAGGCACTGGAAGACTTCAGTTCCTTTAGGAAGGGAGGCCAGACCAACCAGCCCCTGCACAACCCAGAAAAGCTCTGCTGGACGAGACTTTGCAGATGCTATGAGGACAGCAAAGAACCCCTTCTTTGCTGCCCGCACAGCCTCAGAAATTCATAGACTTGTAAACTAGCTCTGTGTCACAATCTGTCCACTTCAGCATCTGAACAGTGCCACCATCGCCCCAAACATCATCCTTCCCGCTTCACCATCCTGCAGATCCTCAGTAAACCAAAGAAGCCTGTGGTGCCAATACTTGGGGAGTGGAAGCCTGGGAACAATTTGGTTGATGGCCTCAGTCAACAAGATGTTCCAAAGAGCAAAGAAGTCATCAAGTGATCAGTCATCAAGATCAGAGGGTAATTCCCCCAGAGCATTCTGGAACCTCTCCAGTTCCATCAGTCTCTGGGGACGAACCAACCAAACTGGTTCCGCACCTCTCAAGGGGAAGATGTGTGCCAGGAGACAGGCCTGTAGGAGGTAATGATCCATCCATGACAAGGGCACAGTTGATGTTTCCCCCACCAACGGACCTGCCTCAAGGCTGGTGCAGAAAATCAGGTCCAGGGCATGACCCCCATCATGGGGGTCGCAGGGGAACACTTTCCCATCACTCACCTGCTGTTGCTGCTGCGGGGGGCTCTGGAGCTCCGCCTGCCTTGTCACCGCCGCCGCCACCGCCGCTGAGACCCGTTGCTGGGGCCGCCGTCACCGCTTCCTATCCCCGCCGGACACCTGCGGGGAGCAGAGCATCCACCAGTAAGGTTGGGGGCTGGGGGGGGAACGCAGAGGGCAGCCACGTGGGCTGTCCTGTCCCCTCCCCCCCCACCTGGAAGTAGCAGGGGCTCAAAGCCCCAGGGACAGCGGCGGAGCCGCAGAGGCTCACAGGGGAACACTTTTCCATCACTCACCTGCTGTTGCTGCTGCGGGGGGCTCTGGAGCTCCGCCTGCCTTGTCACCGCCGCCGCCGCCATCGCCGCTGAGACCCGTTTCTGGGGCCACCGCTGCCGCTTCCTATCCCCGCCAGACACCTGCGGGGAGCAGAGCATCCACCAGTAAGGTTGGGGGCTAGGGGGGGGAACGCAGAGGGCATCCATGTGGGCTGTCCTGTCCCCCTCCCCCCCACCCGGAAGTAGCAGGGGCTCAAAGCCCCAGGGACAGCGGCAGAGCCGCAGAGGCTTGCAGGGGAACACTTTTCCATCACTCACCTGCTGTTGCTGCTGCGGGGGGCTCTGGAGCTCCGCCTGCCTTGTCACCGCCGCCACCGCTGAGACCCATTGCTGGGGCCGCCGCCGCCGCTTCCTATCCCCGCGGGACACCTGCGGGGAGCAGAGCATCCACCAGTAAGGTT
Source organism: Sphenodon punctatus (assembly GCA_003113815.1). NCBI lineage: Eukaryota > Metazoa > Chordata > Lepidosauria > Sphenodontia > Sphenodontidae > Sphenodon > Sphenodon punctatus. The sequence continues at coordinate 1,069,051 of QEPC01015429.1, read as the reverse complement.
GGGGGCTAGGGGGGGGAACGCAGAGGGCAGCCACATGGGCTGTCCTGTCCCCTCCCCCCCCACCTGGAAGTAGCGGGGGCTTAAAGCCCCAGGGACAGCGGCGGAGCCACAGGCCACGGCCGCAGGCTCGCGGCCGAAGAGCCGTGGCCAAAGGGTCGCGGCCAAAGGGCACGGCACTTTCTGGGCACTTTGGGGGCTGCAGGGGGTGGTGGTGGGGGTATTGTTTATTTGGCGTGGGCTTCTGTTTCTTTTTCAGGGCTAGGGTGGTAGGGTGGGGGTA
>QEPC01015429.1:1047857-1059240 GCA_003113815.1 Sphenodon punctatus | reverse complement strand
ATGCCTTCATCACCTTGAGGCTGTATTACTGCAACGTGCTCTACATGGGGCTGTCCAAGAAGCTCGTCCAGAGGCTGCAGCTGGTACAGAATGTGGCAGCCCGTCTCCTGACGGGGGCGGGTTGCAGGAGCACATGACAACAGTGATCCGGGCTCTGCACTGGCTGCCTATTAAGCACTGGACCATGTTCAAGGTGCTGGTTTTAACCTTTAAAGCCCTTCACGGCCTAGGCCTTGCATATCTGAGGGACCGCCTCATTCCCCATGTGACCGTGCGACCCTTGAGATCGTCCATGGGACCCTTTTTGGAGGTTCCCCAGGTAAGGCGGGTGGCCACCGATATTAGATCTTTTTCAGTGGTCGCCCCTGTGCTGTGGAATTCACTTCTGGAGGAGGCTCGGCTGGCTCCCACTCTCCTGCTGTTTCGGCGTGTATGTAAGACCTGACTGTCCTGTCAGGCTTTTGGCGAGGGGTAGGGGTGGGGTGGGGTGGGGGTGGGGATGGGGGCTTTCCCCACATATTGTATTTTTAAATTGTTTTAAAATTTGATATTGTTTTTATGAATGTTGTTCACCGCCCTGGGCTGCCCTGTGGGCAGGAGGGGTGAGATATAAATTTTAAATAAATAAATAAATAAATAGAATCTGCTTAATCCTGTCTGGCGGAGCGGTTCCAGGTTGTTTGGGGGCTGATTAGTTGGGCCTCCCTCAACCCTGGGGTTGAGTCATCTCCTAGGCGCTGTGACCATTTTGCGGATTATTTTGCAGAGAAAATCACTCATATTCACCAGGACCTCAATGCTGCACTTAATACAGTGGGGAGGGTAAGGACTGTAGAAGCCATAGTTTGTCCAGTTTTGTGGGATCACTTTCAGTCAGTAACACCCGCTGATGTGGTGAATGTGCTTGGTGCCATTCAAGTCACCTCTTGTGAATTAGATCTGTGCCTGTCCTGGCTGGTTAAGAGCTCCGGGAGACAATGGGGCCATTGCTGGCCAGGGTGGTCAACACCTTCCTATGGGAGGGCAGAGTGCCGGGCTGTCTCAAGTAGGTGGTCATGCAACCTCTGCTCAAGAAACCATCACTTTGCGTTGACTCCCCTGCCAGCTATCGTCCTCTCTCTAACGTTCCCTTTTTAGGGAAGTTTATTGAATGGGTAGTGGCTCAGCATCTCCAGGGGCATCTTGACCGTGTCGGTTATCTTGATCCCTCTCAGTATGGCTTTTGTCCGGGTTATGGCACTGAGACAGCACTTGTGGCTTTGGTGGATGATCTTTGCCGTGAAAAGGATCAGGGTCAATCAACCCTATTGGTCCTGTTAGATCTGTCGGCAGAATTTGATACTGTTGACTGTGAGATGTTGGTGACGCGCCTGCGGGACAGTGTGGGTGTGGGCAGGATCATTCTTGAATGGTTCCGCTTATTCCTGACCGGGAGAACTCAGTGGCTGGTACTCGGTGATTGTTTTTCATCTTACCGAAACCTCTCGTGTGGGGTTCCGCAGGGTTCTGTCTTGTCCCCTCTCCTATTCAATGTGTATATGCAGCCGCTCAGCGAGGTGATCAGAGGGTTCGGGGTGAGGTTTCATCAGTATGCGGATGACACCCAACTGTATCTCTCCTTTTCAACCGGCCCAGGCCCAGCTGTCTCGGTGCTTACCCGATGTCTTGCAGCTGTACGGGACTGGATGAGGGCTACTTGACTGTGACTAAATCCTGACAAGACTGAGGTGATGTTAGTGGGGAAGTCAGTGGAGGGGACAGCTCCCTTGTTTGAGGGGGTCTGCCCCTCACTGACTTCCTAGGTACGTAACCTGGGGGTGCTCCTCAATGCACAGCTCTGCCTGGATCTCCAGGTGGAGGCTGTGACGAGGAGTGCCTTCCATCAGTTACATCTGGTGTGGCGGCTTCGGCCTCTGGTCTCGGTTCCTGACCTGGCCATGATCATCCATGCTTTTATTACCTCTCGGTTAGACTACTGTAATGCGCTCTACATGGGGCTACCTATGGTGACAGCTCAGAAACTGCAGCTGTTGCAGAATGTGGCAGCCCGCGTTTTGTTGGGGATGGGTGGCTGGGAGCACATTACACCAGTGCTCCAATCTCTGCACTGGCTGCCAATAGTCTTCCGGGCTCAATTCAAAGTGTTGATTTTGACCTATAAAGTCTTACAAGGCCTGGGCCCTGCGTACTTGCAAGATTGCCTCACTCCCCGGGTTCTAGACTGGCCCCTGTGGTCATCCGGGGGCACCTTGTTGGAGGTCCCCCAGGTTTTCCTGGGAGCCACACAAGATAGGGTGTTCTTGGTGGCTGTGACATGTCTTTGGAACTCCCTCCCATCAGGGGCCTGCTTGGCCCCAAACCTCCCAGTCTTTTGTAGGAACTGTAAGACCTGACTGTTCCATCAGGTGTTTGGCGAGGGAGAGGGGTGAAGGTTGGGAGGTGGGGGGGATATTGGTTCGGGTGGGGTTTCTTTTTCTTTTTACGTCTATTTTTATTGATGTTCTACTCTGTTTTATTCTGTTTTATAAGATTTTATACAAGGGAGGAAATTATTCAAACCAATTAAAAAGTTGATAAAAGCAAAACTGGTCCCCTAACTTCTTTATTGAGCTCAAATTTGGAGTATAAATAAACAAAATGATCTGGAGATAGAGCAAAATAGGATTCTCCTAATTATTTTGCATGTGCCAAAATATATTCCAGCAGTGCTGTTAAGAGCAGAGTCAGGGTTTAAACATATTGCCCTGTATGCCAAAATAGCAATGATAAAATATTGGTTGCGACTAAATATAATTGACTCAGTCTCATTGGCATCACAATTAATACATTCAGCACAGGGTCATTGGCCAGAATTTATTAGTTCTATGCTGAGCTCCTTGGGGCTCTCAGTAGCTTATCTCTCAACTCTTCCATTCATAAAGGCCTGGTCTGAGATTAAGTCCCGGATATTAGACCAGGAACAACAGTTTGAACATGCTCTGCTGAGCTCCCAGAAAGTAGCCCAATTATATGAGAAGGTTGTGATTCCAGGAGAAGGAGCCACCTATTTGTCTAATTATAGGATGAGGAGAACAAGGATGGCATTGACGTTAGCTTGAGTCAATGTATTTCCATCAGCAGTTACAGAGGGTAGATTGGGAGGGATACCTCAACAAGAATGGTTATGTAGGGAGTGTATTAATGTTAACCATAAATATGTTGAGACAGTGGTACACATACTGTTGGCCTGTCCAGCCTACCAAGAGTGGAGGGAGATATTTATTGTTCCTCTGCTTAGAGATCAAAGGTGGAGCAGGATGGAGGAAAAAAAATTTGCTTGGAGATAAAGATCAGTTGGTTTCTGGAAAAGTGGCTAAGTTCTTGACCTTAGTTAAAAATGTTAAGGACAAATCTCTGTTAGATTCCAGGACGGGAGGGGTTTAGGAGTCTTGGAGGTGAGGTTGTGGAAATTTACAACCATTTGTGAAAGTCTTAATCCCAGGACTGTGAATTTATGGAAGATTATGGATAACATCAGGGATGGACTTAAAGGGGGGAGGAGGAGGAAATGAAATCTTCACGGGCTAGCTTATGAGAAAGCCCGTGAGGTCCCCTGCGTCTAAAAGACAGTAGCAGTTGCTACCCACCAATCTCTTGGAAATGTAGTTTTAGCCATAGTAAATGCTATATGCCCTTCTGCTTTAAGTAAATATCTACTAGTAGATTAGTGGGAGCTCTCATTGCATGGGCAAAGTGTGCGGTCAGGCATCTAGCTACTCTTTAATGATAGTAGCAGGATATGGTCATAGGGAAAATATAAAAGAGGAGGAGGGGGTTGTCCCCTGAGCCCCTCCAATTTTGACCTTTAAATGGGGGGTTTGGTTATAAGGTTAGGAGGTAGTTATAGTTGTGAGTCATGCAAGATGAAGGAGGCTTGAGAAGAAAGAGATCTACTTCCCCAGTGGACCCCAAATGTCTCAGTTAGGCTCTATAAGGGTTGTCTTTTGCTTTCGTTTTATGTTTTAATTCCATATTTTGGAATGGGTTGTAAGGTGTACCGCCTATAAAGGTACCACAAAGGATGCAATCCACAGGAATGGTGTTTTGATGGGGCTAAGTATAATGTGTGGAGGGCCAGGCACCATGTCCCCGCAGGATGCCTAGGCTCTTCCCTGTAGGGTGAAAACTGTGTTCCCTGGCAAAGAATGTAAGAAGGGGACAGATGGGTGGTATAACAAGGTTGGGAGGATGTATAGTCAGCCTCTTGAGGATTTTCTGAATTTTATTTTATATACATTTTATTTGAAATGGGAATTGTGTATTTGTATATTTTATTGTATTGCATATTTTTGTTATGGCCTAACAGACTAAACAAATAAAATTTAAATATAAAACTAAATCTGTAAGATTTTATATATATTATGTATTTTATCAATGTTGCTAGCCTGCCTGTGGCAGGAGGGGCAGGGTATAAAATGTTTAAATAAAATAAATAAATAATAAAATATATGTTTAGCAACCTCGCTATATAGGAAACTTATAGACTATCATGCTTACCTACATACCTTCAGTTACCACCCAAAGCATATCTTCAGATCCATAGTATATATAGTCAAGCTTTGCAATATAACCGTATTGGCTCTAATCCGCTTAACTGTGACATGCATCTAAGAAAACTTAAGCAAGCACTTTTAAACTTCAAATACCAACCCCAAAGCATAGATGAACAAATACACAGAACATGTAACATACCACGCGAACATCTGCTCCACAACACAACACACAAAACCCACAACAAAATGCTTTTGGTAATAACATAAATCCACCATTATAACAGACTTAAACGTAGCATAAGGAACCTGCAACCCATCCTTGATAGTGATGACAATCTCAAATGAGCAATAGGTGGCAGATCTATTCTAACCTACAGACAGCCTCCTAATTTGAAAAGGCTCTTAACCAGAAATGGACCTTTACAGAAACCCACACATCAGGGCACCAGACCTTGCAACAAACCTAGATGCCAGCTATGTCCACTCATCCACCATGGTTACAGGGTGAAACAACTTCAGCTAGAGAATCAGAAGATCCTATACCTGCACCTATACTATAGTAGTATATATGGCATTTTGCCTAAAGTGTCCTTCTATGACTTACATTGAACAAACAGGACTGTCCCTTAGAAGTATGATTAATGGACATAAACTTGATATAAGAAGGAAGAATATACATAAGCCAGTGAGAGAGCACGTCAGCCTACCTGACCATTCAATCTCAGATCTCAGGGTGACTGTCCTTAAACAAATTCATACCAGGGGTCGTTTCCAACGTGAGAGAGCAGAACAGGAATTCATAGAGAAATTTGATTGTGTTACACTTGAATTAAATAGAGATTATGGATTCTACTCATACCACAAAGAATGATCTGAACTCACTCGGTTCCAAAGATCGTTTAAAGACATCATTTTCAACTATTATATGTCTTTTCACAGACACTGGTATCCTAGGGTACACCCGCATTAGAGTCTTATGCTCTGCACTCTTGTCTCCCACTGCCCCTTTAAATGAGAAGCTGCTGAAAGAGATTCAAGAACCACCATTCCACAACTGCACAGGTTTCGCAGTTGCTGTTCTGGTCCATCTCCATCTGAGAAAGTGGGTTGTTACCCATGAAAGCTCATGCTGAAATAATACTTATTTATTATATACAATCTTTACTAAGTTAGTCTATAAGGTGTCATACTTTGCCTTTCTCTATATATATATATTTGCTGACATGGACTAACACGGCTTCCTAAGATTATATTTAAATAGTGCAAGCAAAAAACATCGCAGACAAGTTGTTTTGATCAAAATGACTAGAGTTGAAATGGGTATGGATTTATTTTTCTTGGGTATTATTTGCATTTTGGGGTATCCCTTTGCCTATCTTGACAATGTCCATGACAAAAATGGGAACTCACATATTGGGAGGGGAGGGGGGATATATTCTGATTTGTGTTTGTTTGTTTGTTTGTTTCCAATGTTTTGAGTTTGGTTATTTCAATTTGTTCAGTCCTTTTAGTATTCCAGTTGCATCTTTTTCAGCAATTGCACATGAGCAATAGTGCAAAGGTTGCTGAAATGATGTAACTAAATACCAGAATGACTGAAATACTGAAATATACTGAAATAATCAAGGGGGAAAAAATGAAAAATAAAATGTAAAAACCACAACAAACCTGAAATGGAATAATTGAAATGGGCACTTGATGAAGTGTAAACAGGTGTTGCAAAACTGCTGTGGAGTTTACCCATTTTTGAGGTACCCATTAGATCTAAAAATGATTTGCAAAATTTGGAAAACAGGAAACTAAACCCTGTGACAATTCATTGTAGTGACATTTTTGTGTCACTAAGAGTGCTTAAAGTCGTTTTTAAAAGTACACCCAGTCATAGGAGAATCCTACAATGGTGTCAGCTGCTTTATGCAACCTGTCCTCCATAAAGCAGGAGGGGGTGTGACTAGAGGCTAGAATGTCAAGAAAAACATTGTAAAACCTGTTTGGGAGACAGGAAGTGAGAACTATTCCAAAGACATGGGCATGAGGCAGGAACATTATTCAGAACTGAGCAAGTTCAGAAATTAAGAAGTCTGAAGTTGGAGGACCAAAGACAATTAAGGAACTAGGACACAGGAAACCAAACCACACCAACAGCTGTATAATTTAGAGGATGAAGAGGGGAGGACAGAGGTAGTATTAAAGCTGGGCAAAGGTCCGAGGTGCCAGGAGCAGGACATGCATAGATAGGAGCAGAACAAATATTTGAGGTATGGTCAAAATTAGGGCAAGAAAAAGAGCAAGGCAAGCGCTATATAAAGGGGCCCTCCACATGAGCTGTGGCAAGCCCAAGCTTGATGTGCCCCATGATGCACTATTGCTGCTGCCACACTTTGGCACGAGCACAGAGAGAAGGACAGATGATGTCCCCCTCCCATGGGGCAGCCGGGCTGCTGTCAGCCATCTTGCCACTCCCCGTGATGGACTGAGGCACTGCCTACATGAGTCGATTCCCAGGTCTGCCTCCCTCCCCTCGCCCGTCCCACTCACTATTCCACCTCCAGCCAAGACGTGGCTGCATGGGACTGGAGATAGCACCCACCACTCCCCTTTGGCAGGGCAGATGAAGATCGGGCACACCAGCAGAGGCACACTACCGCACCTTGGATAGACTTACTCCAGCATGTAGCAGTCACCTGCCCACCCTGCCACATGGTGGGTGGAACATCTGGCAGCCACCAGACACACAATGTACTTCATAGCACAATTAGACTTCCTGGAGTGGGTCAAGGCTTCCCAAGGCAGAGTAAGTGCATCATATGGCTACACCCAAAAACATCATGGTCTTGGTCAACTAACCAAGTAGGTGGTAGAGCTAAATGGGTACTATGAATTTAGTACCCACAGGTAATAGCAGCATTTTCAGGTACTGAACTGGCTACTCCACTGAATACCCAGGTACCGATTGGGTACCCGGAAACCTGGAAAATTAGGTAATTCTGGTACCTATTTTTCATTTTACCAATTTCAAGTGGTATATCGAGTTGGAAAACCAAAAAATCAGTATGAAACAAAAAATGTGACTGTGTTGTTACTGAATATAATACATGAATTAATGTTTAACAATATCATACAGGTCAGCAAGGGTTAATAGCTTGCAATCAAATGACTGCTGCATCTCAAAAAGTAACAGAAAATGGGAAAGGGGGAGGTCTGGCAAAGAAGTTGGTGAGGGGCAGAAGGGTCATTTTTATTCAAAATACTATTACTTCTTCATGCTCTTTATAGTGTTCCCCTTGTATATGTATGTGAAAGTGAATCTAAATGTGTGTGTTTGTGTGTATTAATGTGTTACTTAAACTGAATAGCAAGCCAACCAACAACCACCACCCTCCTTACCTCTCAAACTCCTACAACCTATAAAGAGAAGGAAAATGGAGGCTCTGCTTTTTTCTGTGAAGGGAGAGACGTGCAGGAAGGCGTAGATGTGTTGTCTTGCACTGTGATTGGCTCAGATGTGCTGAACAACCAATGGACAATACTGAGGTAGCACTGGCATAACAAGTTACTCGGCACTTGGTATCACATGATATTCGACTACTAAGTATTTGTCACGTTAGTGAGGAACTGCCAGAAACTCAAGCCCAATCCTCGACTACTCAGAAATACTCACAAATAATTACTGTTCTATTCATTTCTGCCCTACAGCCTAAGTGAGGTGCATTACTGGGAGCTAGCCAGTAAGATGCCATCACTGAATGCTGCTGGCATACATTCTAGGTCCAAGAATTTGGGGCAAGATGAGCATGATCCTCTTAGTCCAGTTAGAAACCAGAGCCCTTCAACCAAACATTCTGTGTAGTGTGTATATATATATATATATATTTAAAAGAGGGGGGGAGATATGAGATATGCAAAATTGGTGGAAAGGCATCATACTGGGAAGCTCATTCACATTCAAATTAGGCATTTGTATTTTAAATTGCATATACTTTTTTTCTGCTTACAGAATTTGGGTTTCCTGGTAACTCAATGGGGTTCACTGATGGGCAACTCAGTGGGACCTAAATGGGGCTGGGTCAACTCAGCCACCCATGATATGGTCAGTGGTGCCCGAACCTTTGTGTGCCTAGTTGCAGCTCAAATTGAAATAGATTTTCCATTACCTTTTTTAAATGTGAAAAGCAAAAATCAAGGAAGGAATGAAACAACTCAGGCAGAAATAAGAGCTGATGGCACTTGTGTTTATACGGGAATAAAGTATGCTGGAAATTCTGAGTGTGCCTCTTTCTCAAGCCCAGTTTCCAAAGTATATTGTTTAGGGAAAGCCTCTGATAATCATGCACAGCTGGACATGCATTCAAACACAACATAATCTCTGTGTCTTGGAAGTTTGCCCATACGTGCTAGAAATTAGTGTAAAAAGTCTAAAAAAAAAATCCTTAGACACAAATATGACAATACACCATACAGTCAAATAGGCAACACTTAACAGCTTTGAGATGAGGTGCAAAGAGTCTGTGCTGAAACAGCCCAAGCAGAACACTGGGTGTCTTTAGACATAACATCAATGGTGTATGAATGTGTGCTTTCGCCTTGATATGAACACCGGTTTGGCCCTGTGTTCACCATGTGGCGCTACTTAGACACACAGCCCATCTTGGGACAAATTGGTGTTTTGCTCACCACCCGATCTCAGCACACAAGCACTGCCGCCTCATTCCCCGTGTTGTACCTGCTAACATGACACGAAATATCATTAGACACAACGTTCAGCTGGAACACACAAAATGTCCTTGTGATGCAATGGTGTTCACATTGCGTGTTCAATGGGTGGCCAAACTGGTGTTGGGATTGTTATGGTGCTTACACATAACAGCTAAACAGTACTTAGGGGGTTTGACACCTGATCTTTGTTATGTCTAAAGACGTTGATTGAGTCAGAGGGGTTGATATGGACCAATGTGGAGTATCATTATAGGGAATCTAGTGAATTTTTTTGTTTCAAACTGAATTGGGACCAAAGAGAAGTTACACTATACTAAATAGTAAAGGGTTTTTAATTTTTTTTATATATATATATATATATATAATCGCCCAAAATGACAACCCATACAAATTATAACCTATATCTATTTTTCTTAAAAATACACAGAGCTTTCCAGCAATCAATGTTTATCGTGTTTTCACAATTTTGTGGCCTAACATCAGCTAATCAATCATTTAAGATTTCCAAAATGCAAGGAACTGTGACAGAAGATGAGAGGTTTTAAAAAGACTCTACTGTTTAAATTAAGGAGTCTGCATAGAGGAGATCATTTGAAGGATTTATGTCCAATTAGTCCTTGGGATACTAAATGGCACTTCTTTAGTGTTCTTTCAAGGCACAAGAATAAAGTGCCAAGTATTTATTTTAGTGCTCCTTGTTTGCATCAGTTGGTTCCTGGGTATTCAAATGGCTAGGGAAATTAAATTGTGAATTTAAAATTAGGACTAACTACACAAGTACATGCAAGGTCTGATTGGTAGAGAAGGCTTCATGGGGTTTTTATTCTGAGAGCTAAGGCTCTCAGAATATAGACTTGAGGCACTCTGAAAATGTATCTAGGAAAAAAAAAAACACTCAGAAGGCAGGAAATGGAAATTTGTGACACTTGAACATTCGATTATTTCTTGAAACTTTACAGCACAATTAAAAATGACTTTTGTATTGTGGAAAACTTGGAACACCCAATCAAGGCTAGAAGTTCCTAGCTGGAGGCTGTGGTGTGTACATATAAGTATGATTATTACAACATTTAGCTTATACTCAAATGCAGTTTTGGGGAATCACTTTAAAATACTTTGAAGTGAGCATTTCATTTCCCCCCAAACCTCAAATTGCACATCTAGGATTTCATTAATTTTACGTGTTATCTATGTACTGTAACCCACCTGAGCCCTCAGAATAGACCAGATAATACGCTTAAATAATTAAAAAGAAAGTAAAAGACCGCTTTTACATGAGTGGTTGAAACCAGCGCGTTGAAGAATGCAGTTGGTGAAAAGCCCCGCAGGGTGTGTTTCACGTAGGGATGGGCGAACGCGGTTTGGAAGTTCGGAGTTCAGACTGAACTCGATTAGTTTGGTCAACCAAACCGAATGTGTGAACTGAACTCAAATTTGAACATTCAGTTCGGATGTGTTCGGTGAGTTCGGAATTGAATTTCCATTGGTTTCAATGGAAAACATATTATCGGCTGTAACATTTTTATTTTTTATGCTATGTGGCTGTAATTTGGGGTGCCTATACCTCCAATAGAATGCATTATGTGTGCCAAACTCCAAAATGATTTGATAAAGGAATCCAATTTTAGAAGCAGTTGCGTTATTGTATTTTGCAATATTCTACATATACATACTTAGCTGTAACTTCTTTACCTCACATCTAATGTATGTAAAACTTGCCCAGTTTACACCACTTCCCATATTTACTAACTTTGCCAAATTTCAGAAGGGTTGGAAAAGGGTCTTGGTGGTATAAGCAATTAACATATAAATGTATGTCTGACTATAACATCTTTGTAGTCCAACCAGTGTACATGAAATTCAGCAGGGCTATATATTACACTTTTATGGTCATCTCTGCCAAATATCAGAAAGGTTTTTTAAAGGATCCCAATTTTATATGCCTGTACAACATACGTATAGAAGGGACCTATGCCTGGGATTCTCTTATGTCACTGTGGTATAAGATTGGTTTGTGATGTGAATTGGCCAACAGAAATGTCAACCAAATATCCTCATTCTGGCTGGGACCATCCCAACATATCTCCCCCACTTGTTTCTGGGAAGTCAGAAGCATCTGTTTAGGAAAGAGTCAA